>JAGKPY010000088.1:0-109343 GCA_022609225.1 Boeremia lycopersici
GGGCGTGGGGGGGGGGTGTGGGTGGGGTGCCCCCGGGGCCCCGGGCGCGCCGCCCCCGGCCCCCCCCCGCCCCCTTGGATTCCATGGCGCGGTTGCCCACTATGGAAAGGCTGCCTGGTTAAGAGAATGGTTAAGAGATGGAGAGGGGGGTATGGTGCGGTTGGATACTCTGTATAGTTACAAGCCATGGATAATCGGGGAAGGGCGTTTTGGATAGGATGTGTGTTTACGATACCTCTACAGCGACAAATTTACACTTTATTTCAACCACCTCACCATGTTTGAACACGCTTCCATCTTCTAATTTCGGCCCATCACCAACCAAGCTCCAACTCCACCCCTCCTCTCACGTTGCAGAATAAACGGCGGACGGTACTGCACCGAGTATTGCACCACGCCACAGCAAAGTAGGGAAAATGCAGGAAGACTCTATGGACTACTTTTTTGCCTACAATTTAGGTAACACTTGACTAAATCCCAGCTCTAGGTATAATGATAGCGACAAGTTCTGTGTCGAAGTTGGTCAGCTTAAAGCTCGCTTGTCCGCCACTTTTCCTGCAGCGTGAGAGCCCTCCACCCCCAACCAGGCCCACAACCACGCTAGCACCCCGCACCCGCCGGCGCCAACCCCGCCCCCGACATCATTCCTCGCCAGCCTCACGTCTCAACGCCGCCGCACGCACCCACCAAGTTTCCGCACTAGCTCGCCGGGGCAATCCTCGACGATTCCAGATCCTCGATGATTTCAGATCCCCGATGATCTCAGATCCCCGCCGCCAATTCCAAATCCCGGGCCCGAGACATCCGCGGAAAAACACCACACTGAAACTGACAAAAAGCCCCGCTTCCCGCGCTTGGAAGCCGCTACCGGCGACGGTTAAGCACCGCGCCGGGGCTACGGGGGATGTGCGTTGTGCTAAGCGTGGGTGCGGGCGTCTGCATCGGTGGCCAAGGGTTGGGGTAGAGGGAGGGTGATGGGTGGCCGTGTTGACGTTGTGAGGTTGGGTGCGGTGTGCGCTGCGTTGGTAGTCGCGGTGTGTAGTGAAGGACCTTGTAGCGCGGCGGGCTGACTACGGTACCGGGGAGACGGTTAGTCTGCTTCGAGGGGGGCCGCATCGGTTCTGCCTAGTGGCCGTGGGCCTGCGGTCCCGCGAGCGGACCACAGCGTTCCTGATGCAAGCGCTCGACGCCGGCGCCAGACGCACTGCGATGACACAGCGCGGTCACAGTGACGACACGGCATGGCGGCGCCAACATAACGCACGCATGCCGCCAGATGTCGTTGACACCTGGGCATAGCTGAGCACGCCTTCTCCTCTCACCCCGTGAATACAGACGAAAATGCCACACCATCGTCCCTGGCGCACTCGCGTCTCCGCCCACCCCGGCTCCTCCCCCGCCGCTATCGCCACGGAGCCGGACTGGGCCGCTCTGCACGCGCACGACCACCGCGTCGGGTTCCGGAGTAAGCAGGGCGACCGGTTCCCAGGGCTGACGCACGCCGGCGACGAGCGCGGGGGGGACGCGGAGCTTCCCGGCGCGGCGGAGGAGCTCTCCGGCGAGGCGAGGGCTGAGTACGAGAAGCTCAAGGAGAGGGCAGCAAAGGGCGAGCTGGTTAATTGGAGGGACCTGGTTGAGGGCGAGAGGGACTTGAGTTTGAGGCAGCCCGAGAATAGGAGTGAGGGGTGGAGGTATGTGTTGGAGTTTACGGAGGATTGGGTGAGGGATAAGGAGGAGTGGCCTGCGAATGTGCAGAAGAGGCGGCAGGACGAGGAGAAGAGGGAGAAAGAGCGGGAGGAGAAGCGTGGGGATGGGAAGGAAGGAGAAGGGAGAAAGACCCCGGGCTCGAAAGGCGAGGATCAGGAAGGGAACCAAGACGAAGAGAATTGGAAGCGCGAAACTGGCCAGGATGCCAAGCACCACGACGCCTACGCAGCCAAAGGAGACTCCGACTCGGGATACTCCAGCGACGGAAGCCAGACCCAGAAGACGGACTACGAAAAGCTACAGGAGCGCTACTCGCCCCAAGAAATTGCTCTCCTGCGAGCGCTCCAGCACGAAAAAGACTACATCGCCTCGCTCGAGCAGAACGACGGAAAACGCAAAAGCCCGCAGTACAACAACCTCACCACCGTCTCCATCGACGAGGCCGACCAGTTCTCGCCCGACAACTGGCTGCCCCGCTCGGCAGACCTGATCCGGCTGACGGGCAAGCACCCCCTGAACGCAGAGGCCCATCTCACACATCTCTTCGAAGCAGGCCTCATCACGCCGACGGAGCTGCACTACGTCCGCAACCACGGCGCGGTGCCGCGGCTGATGTGGGAGTTCCACGAGCTGGATGTCGAGAACGGGGCGCTGGTGCTGTCCATGGCCGACCTGAAGAACAACTTCGACGCGATCAACATCCCTGTTGCGCTGGCTTGCGACGGCAATCGGCGCAAGGAGTTCAACTTGGTCAAGAAGTCGAAGGGCTTCAATTGGGGCGCGGGCGCGGTCAGCTGTGCGTACTGGAAAGGGCCGCTGCTGAGAGACGTGCTGCTCGCTGCTGGAGTGAACGAGGTGTCTGGCGGGAAGAGGTGCTGGGTCAACTTCGAAGGGGCGGATGAGCCGAGCCAGGGGAAATACGCCACGTGCATTCCGTTAGACTACGCGATGGATCCAACGAACGATGTGATACTGGCGTACGAGATGAACGATGCTCCGCTGCCGCCAGACCACGGGTATCCTGTCAGACTGATGATCCCAGGGTATGTTGGTGGACGCTGCGTGAAGTGGCTCAAGCGCATCTGGATCTCGGAGAAGGAGAACGACTCGTACTACCACATCTGGGACAACCGCGTGCTGCCGTCTTTTGTGACGGAGAAGGACGGCGCGTTTGCAGAGGCCCTGTTCAGCCACCCCAGCACAGCCTGCAACGAGCAGAACCTCAACTCGGTCATTGTCAAGCCAGCGCACGGCGAGAAGATCCCGCTCGCGTCCGCAAGGAAGAGCAAGACATATCGTGTGGAAGGGTACGCGTACGACGGCGGAGGTCACGAGGTCCAGCGAGTCGAGGTCTCGCTCGACGACGGAGAGACATGGCTGTACTGCATTCGCAAGTTCCCCGACGCGCCGATCCGCCACGGCAACAAGTTCTGGACCTGGCTGCACTGGCACATCGACGTCGACTTCACGCATCTCCTGCAGGCGAAGAGTATCACTGTGCGGTGCTTCAATGTGTTCAAGAACACGCAGCCCCAGCACGGCAACTGGAATATCATGGGCATGATGAACAACGGCTGGTACGTCGTCAAGCCCTTTGTCGTTCAGGACGACGACTCTGAGACTCCTTCTATTCTGTACAGACACCCTGTCGAGCCAGGCACGGGCGATGGCGGTTGGATGAAGCCCAGTACCGAGAATCAGATCGCGACTGCCAAGCAGGAGGCTGGCGCGCCGTCGAAGCAGTTCACGAGAGAAGAGATTGAGAAGCATGCCACCGAGAACGACTGCTGGATTGTAGTCGACAACAAAGTCTATGATGCGACGAGCGTGCTGGACTGGCACCCGGGAGGCAAGGCGGCCGTTATGAGCCATGCTGGGAAGGTGCATGCCGAAACGAGCAGCGAGTTCGAGAGCATTCACGATGGGTATGCTTATCAGAAGCTCAAAGGCAAGTCGTTCTACAGGAAGGAATAACACACACTGACGATTTGTAGAATGCATTCTCGGTACAGTCACCGACAAGGCTGCAGCGTTCATCAAGCAGAGCGCGAAGGCTGCGGCAAAAGAGAAAGCCCAATCATCGCAAGGCTCAGAAAAGATCACGCTGCAAAAACACAGATGGGTTCCAGTCAAGTTGCTCGCCCGCAAGTCCATCTCAGACGACACACGAGCCTACACCTTCCAGCTCCCCGACGGCAAACCCGACCTCGGCCTCGGAACATGCCAGCACGTGCAGCTGGGCTTCCACCTGAAAGACCGTATGCTGATCCGATCCTACACGCCGACCAAGCCGCTGCTCCCCGACGCCGCAGCAAACGACGCCAAAACCGCGCCCTTCCGCGACGGCACCGGCACCTTCGAGCTGACCGTCAAAACCTACTTCCCGACCGCCGATCAGCCCGGCGGCGCCATGTCCAACATCCTCGACTGCATGCCGCTCGGCGAGGCCATCGAGATCCGCGGCCCCACCGGCGAAATCGAGTACAACGGCAACGGCGCCTTCACCATCGCCGGCAAGCCGTACACCTTCTCCCGCATCAACCTCGTGCTCGGCGGCAGCGGCATCACGCCCGGCTACGCGCTGCTGGCGCGCGCCATGCTCGACGCAGACGACAAGACGCAGATCCGCGTCGTCGATGCGAATAAGACCGAAAAGGACATCCTGCTCCGGGAGGCGCTGGATGGGTTCGAGAGGGACAGCAAGGGCAGGTTGCAGATCACGCATGTCCTGAGCCACCCGTCCGATGAGTGGAAGGGCAAGAAGGGGCACGTGGATGCGGGGGTTCTGAAAGACGCGCTGTTCGAGCCGGGGGCGCAGACGGGGGTCTTCCTGTGCGGGCCGCCGGCCATGATCCAGAAGGCTGCGTTGCCGGCGCTGCGGGACTGGGGTTTCAGGGAGGAGGAGAATGTGTTTGGGTTCTAGACGTGAATCGAGGCGGTGTTTGGCGTTCGCTGTGGTCTTGTTGCCTTTGCTGTGTGCTTTCCTCGCGCTCGCTGACAGACGGAGAAGCAGCGAGGAAGCCCGCCTCTCACCACCGCACACAACATCACAAGTCATGTCCGCACCACGTCTGCTCCGATCACAACACCACACAAAACCATTACTACCACAATGTTCACGCCCACAACCACCCACCCCCGACCAGGCCTCAGCAACCACCGACGCCCCTCTCCCCCCACGCCTCCTCCAGCGCCTCCAACCTCCAACCCGCCCCCCCTACCCCTCCCAACCCTCCGTGTCCCCTCTCTCAGCGACATCCCCGAAGAACGCAGCTCGCGGCTCACCACGACCTCCTCGCCCATGAAGTCCCTCGACGGCGCCTCCTCCACCAAAGCCATCTCCGACACCGAAGCGCAGCGCCCACCCCGCCTCTCCGCGCTGAAACCCGGATTCACCGACGCCCCCCCGCTTACCACATGGGCGCGCCGCAGCTGGCCCGATCTCCTCACGCAAGCGCTGTGTCTGGGCGCCGCGCAGCTGGTGTACGTGTTCGGCGCGCCGGTGATGCCGCGGTGGTTCGCGCTGTACGCGGGCGTCGAGCGCAGCGTGTGGGGCGTCAAGCATGGGCGGCCCCGGCAGCCGGAGTACGTGACTACGCTGGTCAGCGCGGTGGTGTCGTTTGCGGTGCCGGCGGCGGTCGTGGGGGTGGTGGGGCTGTGGGGGTCGAGGCGCTTCTGGGAGTGCAATGCGGCGGTATGTTGGGCGTGTGGTGGTTAAGGGGCAGGGACTGACGCGCACAGATGATGGGCCTGGGGTACGCGCTGGCGACTGCCACCCTGTTCCAGGTGTTCGTCAAGTGGTTCGTGGGCGGTCTGCGGCCGCACTTCCTCGACGCGTGTCGGCCGCGCATTCCGCCGGAGGTTGAGGGTGCTGGTCCGCCTGGAAACGCGGTCTGGTACACGGCGGCGGTGTGCACGGGCGACGCAAAAGCGGTGCGAGAAGCGCAGATGTCGTTTCCCAGCGGGCACTCGAGCGCGGCGTTCGCGGGCTTTGGGTTCCTCGCGCTGTACCTCAACGCGAAGCTGAAGGTCATTGGGCGGCGACCGGATCGCGCCCGCGAGACATCGCAGGCCGGGGACGACGGGAGCGAGGAGCAAGACGGACGCGAGACGCGGCATTGGAAACTGGTTGTGTGGGCGCTGCCGTGGTTGATCGCGCTGCTGATCGCGGCGAGCAAGGTGCGCGACGGCTGGCATCATCCCGTCGACGTGCTGTTTGGCGCTGCGGTGGGCACGGCGTTTGCGCACATGGCGTATCACTGTGTGTTTCGGGGCGTGTATGATGGGCGGGTAAACCATCTGCCGCGGCACTGAGGGAGTGAGAGGGCAGTGAGCAGATATTGATAGTCGGATTCCTATCAGGGGATGCATTAGAATGTGCGGTCAAGGAATGCATTAGAACAGGCGTTTCTTTGATGTTTTTTTGTAGCTTACGTAGTTTTATACACGCATCCCATCGCCTTCTCAGGCAGCTTTGATATCAGCCTACACTGACAAGGCTCTCTCCATCGAACCCTCCTCCATCCATGGAGGCCCCCAGCCACGCCCACCGCCACCACCTCCTCCGAACCTGCATCCTAAAAGCAGCCACCACCACCCCCTACCAAGTCCTCCGGCGCTTCTCCCCACCCCCCTCCTCCCTCTCCTCACGCCCACGCTTCATCCCCGAGAACCGCGCCGGTCCTCCATGCAGCGCCGCATTCCCGCGCACGACGCGCCCCGCCCGGCCTCCGCGCTGATCGCGCCCAGCGTCTCCCGCCCTGCGCTTCGGGGCGCGCACGGGCTCGCGCGCCGCGGCCTCGGGGGTCCTGCGCGTGGGAGCCGCGGTGCGGACGCGGGTGCTCTCGTGGCCGTGGATGCTCTCGCGGTCGTGGTCGTGCATGTGGATGTAGGTGCTCGAGCGCTTGCGCGCGGCGGCCGCCCATTCTAGGTTCGTGGTCTCGATTACGTCGTCTGAGTGCTCGCTGCGGCTCTCAGGCTTCGTGGGGGGTGCGCGGGTGTTGGGCGGTTCGCACTTGATGGGCGTCTCGACCTTCTCGGACTTGATGGGCGTCTCGACCTTGTCGACCTTCACAGCCCCCATCTCCACCACGTCCGCACTGGTCGCGGGCCGCGCGTACCCGCCCTGCAAGTGCACGACCGTGTGCGCGATATTCGCCGTCATGTGCGAGTAGCGCGCGACCAGCTCGACGGCGAGAGCGGCGAGGAGCGCGGGGGAGTGCGCGGCGTGGCGGAGGGCTGCGGCTTCGGCGGGGCGCAGCGCGGAGAGCGTGGTGGTGACGGTGTGTTGGCACGCGGGGCAGGCGAAGGCTGGGTGCCTCGGGGTCGGGGTGTGGCAGTTTAGGCCGCATGGTGAGGGGGTGCCGGTGCGGATGTGGTGCGTGCAGGTTAGCTTGTGGAGATGGGTGCCTGGGGTGCAGGGTTGGGGGGTGGGGTGAGTGGCTTCGAAGGGGCCGGTGGAGGGCTCGGGTAAGGGGGTGTCGTTGGTGGGCTGTTCGAGGGCGATGTGTGCAGCGTGATTGTGTGTTGGTTGGTTTGTGGCCGTTTGCTTGTGGTCTTGTTTGTGTTGGGAGGTGGGCTTGTGGCGCTTTTCACCATTCTCCTGCTTGACCGCATTGTGCTCGTGATCTGCGGTTGCGGTTGAAGCTGCAGACTCGCGACGGCCATGGACTTGATGAGTCTCGTAGGCAGGTGCTGACTGATCATCTGTGTGTACAGACTGGCTGGTGATATCCAAGAAAGGATCTGGCTGGCTGATGTTGGTAAAGCCAGGGGGAGTTACACTCGCAGGAACCTCGACTTCATCTCCAGAAAGCGATGTCGTTGTTGATGTGACCGACTCGCTGGACAGATCAACAAACGGCTCAAGCAGACCGACATTGGCAACGCCAGGCGAAGACACCCTCGCAGGACCCTCGACTTCATCTCCAGAAAGCGATGTCGTGGACGATGAGACAGACTCAGCGGCCTCTGCTTCTGGCTGCTCGTCGTCGATAGTGAGATCTACGTGGACCTTGGGTGGACCTGCGGCCTCAAGCTCTTGGCTGGTGCTCGTGCGTTTGTGTTGGGGAGAGTGGCTCCATGGCCAGCGGAATGAATTGAATGACATGATGTTGGGGAATATAGTGAGGGTTGTGGTGGTAACGTTGAGTGTGAAGTGTGTGATTGCGTGAGTAGCGTGTGTATAACAAGCAGTGTGAGAAAGTAGTGTGAGAAAGTAGTGTGAGAAAGTAGTGTGAGTGTAGTGAGTAGAGAAAGTCACGTACTTATAACGACAGCGGAGCGAAACGAAACGTCTTCCTATTGTCCGCACAGTATTGTCCACGCGCTAGTACAGTCAAAAGTGAAGGCCAGACAGGCGCTAGTCATGACGTCGTAATAGTGAATGCCGTCTCGAATGTCTGCCGCAGCGTCTGCAGGTGAAGCCATCTTGAATGTATACATTGCATTACTCAGCTATATAGAATAGCCCCATATACTATTTACCGACTTCGCCGGCTAGCTTGGGGTCGATATAATCTGGTGCAGGCGGCTCGTTGGTCTTCATGGCTTCGAGGATCTCTAAGCTTATATCGGCTCTCGGTCCGGTGAAGTTCTTCCTGCCATCCACAATCCATTGGATTGTGCTGATCAAGAGTATGATCCCGAAAGCGACAATACAGTAATCTGTCGCTGTTAGTGAAACGTTTTGGTTCAGAAGGATTGACTTACTCATATTGCTGCCAGTCACAGGCAGCTCCGGGGGGAAGACGAATAGCACGGTTGTTACAATCGCGTATGACAGACCAAGCAGATTCGCTGCCCAACCAAGCCAGTTGGGCATGGCAAAGGGCCTGGCTGGAAGCATCTTCCTTCCACGGCAGACGTTGATGGCTACTGGGATAGCGTAGCTTACGCCAAGAGCAACGACGGCAGCAGAGATCAAGGCGTTGAACGCGCTGCTAGAGCCGATCATAAGAAGTCCAAATAACAGCGTCAAACCGGCGGACAGCATCAGGGAGTTCATAGGCACATCCAGCCGTTTATCCACCTTCTTGAAGAATTTGGAAGCCGGAAGGCCGCCATCTCTAGCAAATGCATACGACATGCGAGAGGAGGTCGTCATGATTGCGATCTCAGCGAAGAGGATGCAAATCAGAGGGAACATCAGCAGGCAGACAGCTCCAGCGCGGTTGCCTGTCGCGGTGTTGATAATGTAGACCAAGGGCCCGGATGACGATTCGATAATCGCGGTCGCGTCGCCACCCGACACAAAAAGCAGTATCATGAGAAAGATGAAGCCAGTGACTGTGCCGATGCAGACACAGTAGATCATGATCTTGGGTCCTTCTACGCTCGCGTTCGGAAGTTCTTCGACCATATGTGCAACGCTAATAGGTTAGCAATTATCATTACTAGGAATTCGAAGTGCATACGCATCATATCCAGTGATGCCGAAGCCACCTTGGAGCAAACCAAGAAGCCAAGAGATGCCATCGGGCCAACCGGTAGTGTTGATGAATTCGGTGAAGACGAACTCGGGGGATGCGTAGTTTGGCGACGAGCAGGCCAGTACTGTGATGCAGATGATGACGAAGCCGCCGATAGACCACATGAAGGCGCCGCGGTTGAGGTAAGGAAGCAGCCTGTTGAGGAAAGCATTTATGAAGAAGGCAATGAGCGTCCAGGCCACATAGATCAGGTACTGCTGATAGGGCTTGATGGCAAAGTCAGGGTGGAACATGGAGACGATACCAACAATGAGCTGAGAAGCCAAAAGACCTCCAGAAGTGGTCAGAGCAATCCATCCCGAGACGTTGATCCAGCCGGTGATCCAGGATGCAATCGGCACCCACTTCTTCGGTGTGATGACGGCGACCCAGTGGTATCTATGGTTGTCAGTAGATGGCAGTTGGAAGACTCGGTGAACTTACTGTCCGCCAGCTGTGGGATAAGCCGAGAGGAACTCTGCGAGCGACGCAGCGAGGGCCAAATTGCAGATACCAGCGGTCAACAAGCCCCAGATGACTGAAGTGGAGCCACCGCTCGGCAGAGCAAGCGAGAGCGAGGAAGAGAGGGCGGTCCAGGAATTGAGGATGGCGAAGGCAAGGCCCAGCATGGAGAGCAGCGAGAAGTTGCGCTGCAGCTCGCCCTTGTGGCCAAGAGCTTGGAGCTGGAGCTCGTCATCGGTGCGGTGGACGGATTCCATGGTGCGTGTGGCGGGGATGGAAGATGCAGCGGCGGCGAAGTAGGTCTGCCTTGTGTGCACAGAATAAAGGCCTGGAGCAACATGCGATCTCGTTTACTGCCAGGACACTGGGAGGCATTAAGAGGAGGTGCGGAACAGGCCCGATTCCGTCAACTGGTCAGCGGCTGACGTCGCCATCCCACATGCGGTATGTCCAACAGGAGTTGAAGCGATAAAGGCTTGTCAATGCTTATTCTCAGGTCGGCTATGATCAGAGTGATAAGCAGTGCGCCATGTCAAAGATGGGGAAGCAGCCAACGAGGAGGCAGCTTGACGCTCTGGCGCAACGGACTGTCGGAAGCGGCTGGGAACATGCACATAGCTGGCTGGAGCTCGGCAAGCCGGGGCGCGACGGCCGGGGCCGTTATAGCTGGTGAGGGACTATAAAGGGTATCTCGACCCCGGAACGAGCGTCAAGCGCGTATCTCGTTGATACATGACTGACGGAATGACAGGTCCAGGACAACCCCACAATGGCTAGCAATCAAGCTTTCGGATGCGACCCGCTAGCACGCACCCTCTCACATTACAGGGAAGCCGGCGGATAAGCAACCTTGAGATGACCAAGTTAATAGGTACAGAACTTGTAGCTATCATAACATCCAAAGCTCAAATTTAGCTAAGCGTTAGCTATGTTGCAGGCAGAAAAGTATTCTGTGGAGTTTTTGCAGTGATTTCCCTACTTTGCTGTTGCATGGTGGAGGACTTGGCTCACATCTTCCAGTACGTGAGAGGCACCGTGCTGGACAGTCATGGCCGACGTCGAGACATTGCCGAGCGACTGCCGTGAAGGACGCCGTCTCGCCCGCAGCCTCCGCCCCGACTGAGACATCGACTCTCAGCCCTATCGGCCCTCCACACCTCATCTCGACGCTCCGCCCCAGCGCTTACGTCACCGGTGGGAGCTCGAGTTCGTCGCACCGAGCCGTGCAGCCCTTGTCCTGTCACGATCAATATGATGACCGGCGCATGGAACAGGATGCGCGGCAATCGCACACACAGCTACGCGCCGCTGCCAGTGAGCGAGGAGGAGTCGTATCCCGAGCTCAAGCAGCGGTACCAGGAGCGCTCGCGCTTCACGATCCTCGGGCTGGTCCTGTGCATCGCCGGCTGCGCGTTCGCGCTCTATGGGCTCTTCAGGTACACGGCCTCCTACATCGTCTCTCCGCCTGGTGCTGACCCCGCAGCTCCCTCTTTGCGCCAGCGAACAGGTCCTGCGATACCATCGACGAGGGCTACCGCTGCAGCCCCAAGACGACCCACTTCTGGGGCCAGTACTCACTGTGGTACTCGGTGCCGTCCGAGATTAGCGTCGAGCCTCCCAGGGGCTGCCATGCCACCTTCGCAAACGTCCTCTCCCGCCACGGCGGCCGCGACCCGACGGCGGGCAAGTCGCTGGCCTACGCCCTGCTGATCGCCGAGATCCAGAACCAGAGCACCGCATTCCCCGACGAGTTTGCTTTCCTGAAGCACTACACGTACGACCTGGGCGCAGATGAGTTGACAGATACTGGACGACAGGAGATGGTGAACTCGGGCGCTCACTTCTTCCGCCGCTACCACAAACTCGTCGGCGAGCACACCCCCTTTGTGCGCGCTGGCGGCCAGCACCGTGTAATCGAATCTGCCGAGGAGTGGCTCGCAGGCATAGCACAGTCGCTAGATGCAAAGCCTAGGAAGGTCGACCTCATCATCCCCGAGGGTCCCGAATGGAACAACACGCTGTCTCACAATGTCTGCCCTGCCTTCGGAGGTGGCATTGGCTATAGAGCTCAGGCACTGTGGGCATCCAAATTTGTTCCTCCTATTCAGAAGCGCGTCAACTCAAAGTTGGGCACCAACCTGACCGAAACCTTTATTGTCTACTTGATGGATATGTGCCCGTTCGACACACTCGTACGCCCTGCCGCGAAAGTGTCTCCGTTCTGTCACCTGTTCACAGAGAAGGAGTGGCACCAGTACGACTACTTCCAGACCCTAGGCAAATTCTACGGCTATAGTGTTGGAAACCCTCTCGGCGCTACTCAGGGTGTCGGCTATGTGAACGAGCTGCTGGCCAGGCTCCAGAACAAGCCCGTCGAGGACAACACAAACACGAATCGCACGCTCGACTCGGACCCTACGACCTTCCCCCTAGACCGCAAGGTGTATGCCGACTTCAGTCACGACAACGACATCAGCGGTGTCCTGGCTGCCCTGGGGCTCTACAACCAGACGAAGCCGCTCTCGAACACGACTGTGCAGGGCACCGAGGAGACTTATGGCTATTCTGCCGCGTGGACCGTGCCTTTCGCCTCCAGGCTGTATGTCGAGAAGCTGCAGTGCAGCGGCGCAGAAGAAGAATTCGTTCGCGTCATCGTCAACGACCGTGTCCAGCCTTTGGAATTCTGCGACGCCGACAAGCACGGCAGATGCACGTTGAGTAAGTTTGTGGAGAGCCAGAGCTTCTCCAGGGGCGGTGGGTTGTGGAGTCAGTGCTACGAATATTAACCTGTTGCATACACGGCGTTGTTAGACTAGAAGCTGACGCCACCAGTCGTATCTCACTTAGCTTGAATAGACTTGATTATTCCAACTCGCGTTGTTTCTCAAGCTGTGCTAACAATGGCCTGCGTTGTGACGGACAAAGGACACCTCACGCAGACAAAGGAATCGGCCATGTATTCCACAATGTTGTTGGTGTTTGCAAAGCTCTTTGACACTGTTCAAGCAAACATGCACGGGCAGGTGTCTGAGTGCTGTACTGACACGATGGACCGATGGTATACAAGCCAGCCGGCCACGAACAAATAAGCAGCAAACGCAAGCTGAGCAAGTTGTAAGAGACGGAACCCTCATCGATATGTCGCAACGCCGTTCAGCGCGTGCTAGCAAGCTCAAGGCCACAGAAAGAATCACCAACATGTTCCATCCGCCCCTGCCCGAGACGGGAGACTGCCCGCTCAAGCTCCGCTTCGGGCGAGAAATCTGGAACGCCTACGAACCGACGCAAAGCCAGAGAGCGTCGCCCCAAAAGTCGAAACCAGTGCAGAAGCGCCATCCCGCAACCCTTTCGACGCCAAACGCACATCCCCCAAAGCGGCCACTCGCTCCCCGCCCGTGCAAGGTCAAGGTCTCCCGCTTCCAGTACGGCGGCCCCGCTGCCCGCGTCGGCGGCAAGTCCTCAAACACCATCACGCTGGAGACGCCCTGCCTGCGGCCGACGTGTGCGAGCTGCTGGGCGTGGCACGCGCCCCTGATGCGCAGCCCCGGCACGCGGCGGGCCGGGGCGCCAGAGCGCACTCGCTCGCCTGGTAAGCCGCGCCTGCGCGTCACGCTGCGGCACTGTGCGCGTCTCAAGTTCAGGAGTGAGCACGGCAAGGCGGCGTTTAGGGCGCTGGTGCATGAGGGCGCTGTGGGGAAGGTTGGGGGAGAGGGCGGAGTGCTTGGGCGGGATGTGAAGCGGTGCGTGACGGAGGAGGGGCTGGGGCCGAGGAGGAGGTATAGACTCCGGCTTGTGTTTGGGACGGCGCGGGGGAGGGAGGAGTATGGGCGGATAGTTGGGAGATAGTCAGATACAATTCACACTGCACCCGTGCGACCAGCGACCTGCCATTTCCGCACGACCCAAACATCTTCACCGCAGCTCGTAAAGCGCAGAGCTAACAGTAAATACCGCCGTTTGAGCAAGTGCATTCACAACGCAGACGCCCACGTGCTCGGCACCGCCCAAGGTGAAAGCTCGGGGCGGTTTAGCGACGCAAAAGCGAGCGGAGGCCGCCCGGAAGTCGACCGCAATCCACACCCGCGCCGCAAAGTTGCCTAAAGCGGAAAGTTCAGATGCGCCCGTGCCCAGGACTACGCGGGGGCGCAGTCTCGGGCACGGTGCGGACATGGGACGGAAGACTGGTGGAGGGAGATGGCAGCGGAGACAGACGGGTGCCTCGGCAGCGTCGGCGATGCGCCAATGCAGCGCCCGCGACGTCGCACTGGATTGTCGCATGCAGGCCTTGCTCTGCAGCGGCGTGCCCCAGGGCCGTTGTTCGCCGTTGTTCGCCTGACGGCTCGCCCCGCCCCCACTTGGTCGTTCTGACTAAGCCGCGCGGGCGACGGCGCTGGAGCGAGGAGCGAGGAGCGAGGAGCGAGGATCGCGGCTGGCCTCCCATCCGCCACGGGGATTTATAGAGCTGCTCCAGATGTGCGACGACGCTCGACTACCCATCTCTCTCCCTGTCGATGGCGCCCATGGTTAGACTCGGGACACGCCGCGGCCCGGCGGCGCTGCGCGCGGTTGTCCGTGGCGAAGGCGCGGCGATGCGCGCGCTGCAGAGGCGAGGTGTAGCGACGGGCGCGGCGGTGCGCGAGCGAGGCGGCGAGATGCCCAGCGCGGGTGTCCCGCCTGGGTCGTCGCGGCAGCTGGCCAGAGAGCGCCTGCAGGCGGTCGAGCAGACAAAGCCCTTCTCCGACTTCCTCACGGACAAGTTCCAGCGCCAGCATGACTACCTGCGCATCAGCATCACCGAGCGCTGCAACCTGCGCTGTCTGTACTGCATGCCCGAAGGTGAGCCCCCCGCGCACGACACAGAGCGCGTCTAACGCCACACAGAGGGCATTCCGCTGTCGCCGCCCGCGACCATGCTCACGACGCCCGAGATCTTCTACCTGTCGTCGCTGTTCGTGTCGCAGGGCGTCACCAAGATCCGGCTGACGGGCGGCGAGCCCACGGTGCGCCGCGACATTGTGCCGCTGATGCAGCAAATCGGCAGCCTGCGCGCCAAAGGCCTGCGCGAACTCGCCCTCACCACAAACGGCATCTCGCTGCACCGCAAGCTCGACGCCATGGTCGACGCCGGGCTCACCGGCATCAACCTCAGCCTCGACACCCTGGACCCGTTCCAGTTCCAGATCATGACGCGCCGCAAGGGCTTCGACGCCGTCATCAAGTCCATCGACCGCATCCTCGAGATGAACCGGCTGGGCGCCAACGTCAAGCTCAAGGTCAACTGCGTCGTCATGCGCGGGCTCAACGAGCGCGAGATGCTGCCGTTTGTCGAGCTGGGCCGCGACAAGGACATGGAGGTGCGCTTCATCGAGTACATGCCGTTCGGCGGCAACAAGTGGAGCGAGAACAAGATGATCAGCTTCCAGGACATGGTCGACATGATCCACACAAAGTACCCGGCCATGGCGCGCATCCAGGGCCACAAGAACGACACCAGCAAGACGTTCCAGGTGCCCGGCTTCGTCGGCAAGGTCGGCTTCATCTCCAGCATGACCAACGACTTCTGCAGCTCCTGCAACCGCCTGCGCATCACCAGCGACGGCGCCCTGAAGGTGTGTCTGCACGGCGCCGACGAGGTGTCGCTGCGCGACCTGCTGCGGCAAGACAACGCCAACGCGCCCATCGACGAGGCCGCCTTTGCCCGCCTCAAGCAGGCCGAGATCGACCGCGCTGCCGGCCGCCCCAGCGACGCGACGGCGCTGGGCTGGGGCCCGCGCGAGCGCAAACTCCTCAGCGTCATCGGGCGCGCCGTCAAGCGCAAGGCCGAGAAGCACGCGGATATGGGCGATCTGGCGGCGATGCAGAACAGGCCGATGATCCTGATTGGTGGGTGAACGTCTTTCTTTTCTTCTCACGAGTTGGGTGGTGCATGGCCGGCGTTTCGAGGCTGTTTCCACATGGCTGCGCGCGAACTAGAACATTGGCTATATACGAATCTTATCCCGTGCTCGAGTGCCCATGTCGTGCCGCTGTGATGTGCAGGGCTGACTGTGTGCAGACCAGCCTTGTGCTATGCCGGCGCCCGCGAGCATGTCTCTCCGCTCACGTACCATGCCGGCTGCCGCGACCATGGCTCGTACTATGCCAGCGGCGGCCGTCCTGACGAGCAGTCCCTACCTGAATCCCCTCCTGGGAACGACACTCGGCAAGGTCAGAGCCTTCTCTACAAGCACCCCCCGCAACGGAACGACAACGGCGTCTGAGCAGAGTCCTCCCGACCCAGCACCAAACAACCCCCCGTGGAAACAGAAACAAACAACGTCCGATCCAGCAACAAAGCACCCCCAACAGAAACAGGCACCAACGCCCTCCCCCTCACGCCGAACCCAACAAGTCCTCCAGTCGACCCAACTGCTCCGCGACCTGCAGCCCACCGCCTCCAGCGACGCCACCACCACCACCACCACCACCACCACCACCACCTACGAGACCCTGACCCCCGCCGCCCTCGCCGCGCGCCTCGCACACCTGCAGGCGAGTCTCGCCGCCGCCCAGGCCCTCGACTGGCCCGCGCTCTTCGCCGACGCGCAGGCGGACCGCGAGCTGCTGCCCACGCAGAAGAACAAGGCGCTGCACACGCGGCAGCAGCACATGAAGACCGCTCAGGCGCGGTTCATTGCGAGGGTCGAGGAGCTCCGCGCGGAAAAGAAAAGGTGCGCAGAGCTGGTCGCGCAGCTGCAGAAGAGTATTGCTGTCATTCAGACGTATATTGCGCGCCGGGCGCACGCCGACGACGCCCTGCATACACAGACGCGTGACGCCTCGCCCACGCCGACGCCCGACTCGTCCACACAAACCCTCGCCGCGATCCGCGCGCAAAAAGAGACACTCCTCGCCAAACGCTCCGCCCTCGCCGTCAAAATGGCGCAGCTCAAAGCCGCGCAAACCCCGCCCTCCAAAGCCGCCGCCCCGCTCTTCAACCCGCACTCGCTGCGCCTCCGCATGCCCACGCCCCGCCTCAAGATCGACTCGGACCTGACCATCGACCTCACGCACGGCGTGGCCTCGCTGCGCGCCCAGATCCG
The DNA here is from genome assembly GCA_022609225.1 of Boeremia lycopersici. Lineage (NCBI taxonomy): Eukaryota > Fungi > Ascomycota > Dothideomycetes > Pleosporales > Didymellaceae > Boeremia > Boeremia lycopersici. The sequence continues at coordinate 16,721 of JAGKPY010000088.1, forward strand.
CGCCATGCTCGCGCGCCTGCGCGCCTTCCACCCGCCGCTCGACGCGCTGCCGTTCACGCTGCGCCCGGAGCGCGTGCCGCGCGGCCCCGACGCCGCCGCCCAGCGCGAGTGGCTGCTGTCGCTGTACCGCACGTATCTCACGGTGCTGGTGAGCCGGTTCCAGGTCAAGACGGGCGTGTTTGGGGAGGTGGTCGAGGACGAGGCGGTGCGGGCGGGGAGGGAGGCGGAGGAGGAGGTCGCAAGGAAGAAGAGGTTGGCCGTCAGGTGGAATGAGTTGTTCGCGGAGAGGCGGGGCGTGAGGATCCCCGTTGAGGGCGAGGAGGTCGATGAGGTTATGGATCGGATTGAGATGTTGGATGGGGAGGTGGAGCGGGATGAGCAGTTGCATGGGGAGACGGAGCGGAGTGCGACTGCCGGTGGGGTCGAGGGCGATGTCGGGGAGGCGCCTGATGCTCCAGCTACGACAAGCTCTATCAACGGAGACGTGCATCCCCCAGCCGTCTCCACGCCCGATCCCGAAGGCACACCCCAATCCTACCAAGACCCACTGACCCCAGACGACCCCGAAATCATCGCGCACAACCTGCACGCCGCAAAACTCGGCTGGGGCAGCGAGGCCGCCATCCGCGCCGCCCGCCAACTGGCCCCCGACCCGTCCACAACGCGCTACGCCCACATGGAGCCGTACGACCCGCGCGCGCCCAGCCTGCTGTCGCAGATGCGCGCAAACGGCCTGCTGCCGCCCGAGGAACAGCCCGAGGAAGACGTCGGCCGCGAGGCAAGGCAAGGGCTGGCGGCGCTGCGCAAGGATGAAGCCGCCAGGGCCGGGGAGCGGGGAGAAGGCGGTTCCGGTGCGTTGGCAGACGGCGCGGGAGACCACACGCCGGTGAGCCGGGTGCGCAGCGTCATGTCGGGGAAGCGTGGGCTGGGTGTGGACGGAGCGGCGACAGCCGATGCGACGGGCGCTGTGTCGCAAAGACGCAACGCGGATCCGACCAGGACCCAGCCCAAAGCTCGCAATCACGGGCAGCGCCGCGGCTACTCGACTGACGCCCGCCCTCCCGCCTCCACTACTCCCACAACCACGCCCTCACCTCCCGCGGACCAACCAACCCCACCCACGCACCTCCCGCACCTGACCCCCACCGGCGCCGCGCACATGGTGCACATCACGCACAAGCCCAGCACGTCGCGGCGCGCCATCGCCGTCGGCACCGTGTACTTCTCGAACCCCGTCCCGCTGTCGCTCATCACCGCCAACGCGCTCAAGAAAGGCGACGTCCTGGCCGTGTCGCGCGTCGCCGGCATCATGGCCGCCAAGAAGTGCCCCGACATCGTGCCGCTGTGCCACCCGATCGCGCTGAGCGGCGTGCGCGTCGAGCTGCGGCCGTTCGGGGGCGATGAGCAGGGGCGTCCCGCGCACGCCGGTGCAGACGCAGACGACATGGCCCACGGCGGCGTGCACATTGAATGCGAGGTCGCGTGCGCCGGCGCGACCGGCGTCGAGATGGAGGCCCTGACCGCCGTCATGGGCGCCGCGCTCAGCGTCGTCGACATGTGCAAGGCCGTCGACCGGTTCCAGCGCATTGGCGGCGTGCGCGTGGTGCGCAAGGAGGGCGGGAAGAGCGGGCTGTGGGCTGAGGAGGGGTGGGGGGGGGGAGGGGAGGGCGTGAGAGTGTGCGATGACCAGCTGTAAGATGGACGCAAAGCTTCACAGATAACATGTATGATAGTGACCCTCAAAAATACACCCGACGACTTCACAGATGACATGCATGTATAGAAGAAGCCAACGCTAAATACATCACTATTGAAATATACATCACTGTTGATACCCGTCCTACCGCCGCCGCGCTCCCGCCGGCCCGCTCAAAATACACCCGTCCTTGCACGCCGCATCCGTCGAGTTGTACGCAATCTGGCCGACACTGCTGCCGGGCTCGCACGACGGGTCGCGCGGGCTCTGGAACATGCGGCCGTCCGCCGGCGCCACCAGCGTCTCCAGCACATCCCCAAACGCGTTGCGCACGCGCGCAATCGGCTGGCCCTGGACCACCACCTCGTCCACCGCCACCAGCCGCTCCACAAACCCGCCGTGCTGCGCGTACGTGTCGTGGAACGTGTTCGCAATGTACACGCCCGACAGATCCGGCTCCACCGTCCCGTTGCCCGCCATGCGCAGGTCCACCAGCACGCGCTCCACAAACGCCACGGTGCGGTCGATCAGCGCCGGGTCCCACACCTTGGCCTGGCCCATCTCGACGGTCAGACTGGGCACGCCGTGGCCCACAAACGTCGTCTCGATGCTGCCGGGCTCGCCGACGTCGATCTTCAGCGTGTCGGGCTGCAGCAGCTTGCTCAGGCGCTCGACGTACGGCGCGCGCCAGTCCGCGTAGCACCACAGGCTCGTCTCGCCGCCCGACGACGGCGTGTGCAGGTCGATGGCGACGTCAATGGCCGATGCGTTGGCCCACAGCTGGTTCCAGATGCGGGAGGCCAGGATGTCGGGGCCCGAGCCGCCCGCCGCCGCGGATGTGCCGGGGAACACGCGGTTCACGTTGGTGAGCGAGCCGGATGCCGACGCCGTGAAGTAGTTGCGCTGGTTGAGGTAGATGCCCATGGGGTTGACGGTGGGGAGGCCAATGACTGCGTTGTTAGTGTGGGTCTTGCCGCGCTGCGGGCCACGTACCGGTGCCGTTCAGGGTCGCCACCTCGCCCTCCAGCTGCTCGAAGACGCGCTGCACGACGCGCACGGGGTTCAGCTCGTCGCCGTGGATCGCAGCGGAGAGCGACAGCGTCTTGCCAGTCGCGAGGCTCTCGGGGGTGCCGCGCGCGACCATGACGGGGATGTGCACGGGGAGCCCGCCGTTGAGCTCGCCGACGCGCAGGTAGTACCTGGAGACCTTCTGGGCGGGGACGTCGGCGAGGACCAGGTCGTGGATGACGGGCACGCCGTTGAGCACGTCGCCGGTGAAGTTTGCGGCCGCGGCGGAGCCGGCGAGGAGCGCCGCCGTCGCGACGGAAGTGAGGAGCTGCATGTTCAGGGCGAGAGCGAGACGCCGACGGAAGCCCCCCGTTGACCCATCCAGCTCTTATACGCTCTGTCGCTGTTGTGACAAGGCCTGTCCCTATGCTTTTGGAGCAGAGCTCCTTGCTCAGTTAGGAAGGTCGATTGGGTTGTTTGGAGAACATGACGGTGCCGAGAACGCCCAGCCTGCCACCCCACAGGTTATCAGCGGTAGTATCGTTATCCTGGATAGCGCTGGCCATGTGCCTGAGCAAGCGTCGATAGGGTCAGGTACACGAAAAGTCTGACCGATCGTTGCGCGTGGAGTTGTCGTGCATGTCTGGGTATCCAGCTGTTGCGGCCTCACACTATCGAGGCCAAGCACAGAGAGCAAGTTCATACCCCCGGACTTCCCGGAAAGCCGTCAGATGCAGAATCGTCTCGAAAGCGGAAGCCCGGTTTGCAATGCGGCCTTGGCGATGCGACGATAGAGGTGATGAGGCTGCGCATTGGCAAGGTCCGTTGGTCGAGATCGAGCTCCCGCGAGTCATGGTCGCTTAGTCAATTTCTCAGTCAAAACTCGTGCCTTGGCCTGAACAACGAGATAGCTGAGCTCTCGTTCTCCATGTTGGTGTCTGATGTTTTCATTGGTCAAGTTGGACTCGCAAGCATGCGGGCTCCTATGTAAAACGGCGGATGACCAACTTGGCATAGATCCTGTAGCTATCATAATACCTAAAGCTAGATTCAGTTAGTTACCTATGGTGTAGGCAAAAGAGCATTCTATAGAGGGTTTTAGTAATTTCCCTACTTTGCTGTCACGTGGTGGAAGACTTGGCTCGCATCCTTACACAGTTGTCGCCGTTATCCTGCAACGTGAGAGGCAGGGCAGGTCTGGTAGCAGGACACCTTTATGACCAGCCTGGCGCTAGTCCCCTTCAAGCCTGAAAGTGTTTAGTACACCTATGTGAAGATCGACTTGCGAGTTTGCTTTGTACGATTCTGAGATTCAGTAAGTGCACGTTTTGGAATTGATAAAGTATCTGGTACCGTATGCAAGGCCATGCAAATCCTCTCGAAGTGGAGAGCACCAAGCTCAGCTCATACCCATACCAATACTTTGGCGCGTGAAACATCTCGCTCCCACCGAGAATACAGTGATGACGCGCGATGCCAACGGTGGAGGGGAGACAACGAGGTAATAATACACCTGGGGTGCGATACCTCCTAAATCCATCCAAGACCACGTCGGTGATACGCTCGAAGGGCAGCACTTAGACTACGTCTGCTGAGCCGTCAGCACGTTCCAGCCAGGCCACCACATTCTTCTCGAAGACAAACTCACCCAAGCCATCTCCACCAGCAGCGGAGTTGTCCTCCTCTTTGGCCTCCGCGTCTTCGACTTCCTCGGTCTTGACCTTCTTGGCGCGCTTGTTCTTGGCTGGAGCCTTCTTTGCCTTGCCCTCGGACGTCTTGCTCTCAACCGGATCAGCAGAGGAAGCCTTGGGCTCAAGCTCGGTGTCGGTCTCAGCGTCTGTAGTCTTGCGCTTCTTGCCTGCAGCGGCCTTGGCTGGGGCTACGGCAGCAGAGCCACCGGATAGGAATGTCCCGAAGTTAGGGTGCTCGTCCACGACCTTCCTCTTGATGGGGGGCCAGAATTTCTTCAGCGTGCCCTCCGTGAATCCAGTGAGCTTGGCGAAAAGCGGAAAGTCATACTGTGTTTTGTCAGTGAGTTCCTCAAGTTATGTGCATAACTGCCTGCAACGTAGCGGCGAACTGCAGGGAAAGACGGACTTTGTCGGGTCCGATGGAAGACACGAAGGCAGCGGCGAGGATTCTAGTCTCTTTGTTGTCATAGCCCACAATACCGTTGTCAGGCGTGGTCGCATCCTTCTTCGGCGGCATGTTGGCGGCCGGCAGTTGATCTGCGGTTGGGAATGTGTGGTGGGGATGCAGAAAGAGAAGTGGTGGTTGCAGACGATGAAGAGCTGGTGAGGACGAAGCTAGACCTTACCTAGAGACCGAACTCGGGGTGAAAGAGAGGTGAAGCTGGCAGCTAAATTGCAGAGCCTAGTACTGCAAACTCGCAATCACACGAATCCTCAGCTGGGACAAAATTGTTTGCTTCTCAATACTTGCATCTTGCACATGTTACGTCTACTCTCAGGGATTGAATTGTTGCTGATGCTTTCGGATGCAAGTATCGCGGATGTAAGCACAGTCAAGCTTCGTGACCTCCGACCGCTGCGAAAGCTTGATGTCTCCAGTAGGTGAAGTTCGGCCGCCGGTGCTTCTGAAAAGGCGACCCACAACTGCAGGGCTCGAAGATCAACCTGCTTGATACTGCTCTTTCCGGCTGCGGCTGCGTACGGATTCTATGTGACATTATCTTGGGACAACATCCACTATAGGAGTATTACGTGAGGGCGAGCAGACGCTTCTGGCCATTGTTGGTACCGGCTCTGTGTGTGGATTCTGTATATTGAACGTGGAACCCTGAGCATCGACGGTGAGAGACAAGTCTCGCCGAGCGAGCGAATGTGGCAGGATGGTGTAGACTGTGCCAGAACAAGGACCGAAGACTGCCTAGAACTACGGTGAGGTCGATTTCCTCAAACGGTGACAGTGATCGCACAGCCAGAGCAGGCCGAGTAGTCTGGAATAAACAACAGCAGTCTCGGTGCCATTAATTAGTCGGAGTTCAAACAAAGTCCAGATGCGTTTGTCGAGCAGACCGGAGCGGTAATGGCATGTTAGCCGACTGCGGACCGTGACAACCGGTCCCAGCGCAGTGGTACTGATCTGCATCTCGGCTCTGGCCACCGACATCAGCCAGTCGGTGGTACGGTAGCGAGGTGCGCATTGGAGTGGTACGATTCCTACGAGTAAGTGCTAGATAGGCAACCTCTGCAAACGACTCTTGCACCCTCCTCTAGTTGCGCATCCAAGACAGAACGGCGAGCGAATCACAAGCATCGGGCCAAGGAAAGTGGGTGTCTGATTGTGAGCGGCAGCGGCCTGGCTGACGGCACATTGTGGTGTCATGTAGAAGATGTACGAAGTACAGCACACAGGTTCGTATCGAGGAGTAGAGGCACTGAGTCGAACGGCCATGCAGGGCAGAGGGGCAGAGGGGTAGAGTTCAGCTGACATGCTCGAGAAGTCGAGTAGAAGCGACCCTGCGCCAGGTGTGCGTGAAGCGGTCCCAGCGCGCGGCGCCATTATTTCGACCGAGACACAGGCCTGGTGCACAATGCCTGCACCAGCTTCATTGCACAGAGCAGGCCGCAGCCGCAGGCCAAAAAGGACGCCGGCCGGCGTTGGGTCTCGCGCACCTACAGCGCGCATTTGGCGGAGGTTTTGCGATGGGCTCCTCAGACACCCGAGAACGGTGGAATGCAGATGCAGTGATCTGCGGCCCGCCATCACGCCAGGCACAAGCGGGCTGCGGCAATTTCAATGCCTCACGCGCTTGTGAAACCTCGCTCACTGCCCTCCGACCGCTCAGCCGCTCCTGCCTTTACTCTTGATTTAGCACTGCAACTGCCGATCCTGTGGCCTCGTCCTCGGTCGCGCTTCCCTCTGCCCCTCTGATCCTCGCAAGGGTCCGCGTCGTATAACAGCCTTGGACAGCCCACGTCGACCAGCAAATTATCTCCTGCGCGCGTCATCCGCTGGAAGACACCCCTGCCCTGTTTCTCAAAACAACTCCCATCTGTCGACTGTGAAGCGTGTGTTTTGTATCTGCCATTTCCATTTAGTTCACGTGCAACCCACCCCGCGCAATTCTCTCCGCGCAACTCACAGCTCACAACTCACAACTCACGCGCAATGTCGTCGCACCCCACCCTCACCAGCACATATGGCGCGCGCGCCGGACTTCCCACCACCGGCCCCCTGGCTTCATATCTGCTGCGACTGATGTCAGTCAAACAGACAAATCTTTGTCTTTCTGCAGACGTCGCGACCTCTGCCGAACTGATCCAGCTCGCCGAAGATGTCGGTGACACCATTTGCCTGCTCAAGACGCACTGCGACATTGTCAGCGACTGGACAGACCGGACGGCCACAGCGCTGAGGGAGATTGCGAAGAGGAAGTCCTTCCTCATTTTTGAGGACCGCAAGTTCGCCGACATCGGCGGTACGTCTCCTTCCCTTTGAGCGCACCAATTGCTCCGATTTAGACATGTCTAACATCGCTGGCAGAAACCGTGCAGAAGCAGTATACCTCCGGCCACCACCGTATTGCACTGTGGGCAGAAATCACCAACGCCCACGTCATCTCCGGCCCTGCCATCGTTACCGCCCTCGAGAAAGCCGCCGAGTCGACCATTGCAAAGTACAACACTGGCGTCCACACCGAGATCACTGCTGCTTCCAGGATCAAGCTCAACGGAGCCAGTGAAGATGATGAGGATGAAGATGACGAGGTCCCACCTATGGACGGTGCTCTGGAGTCGCCTATGCTGATGGACGACGGAGAGAGGCGCCTCAGCATCAAGCCTACGGACAGGAAGCAGAGTGTTGTCAGCGTCAGCACCACCATCTCCACACGGACTGAAAGCATTTCACCGAGACCAGAGGCGCTAAATGCTTGTGGCGAAGCGTTCGACCTCGACACAGTCAAACAGCTCGTGCGTCTGGGCGAGCCCCCCTTCTTGCGCTCACTCCTTCTACTCGCCGAGATGAGCTCTGCCGGACATCTCATGACCCCAGAGTACCGCCAAGCTAGTGTCGACATTGCACGCTCTCATCGCGAATTCGTCATGGGCTTTATTGCACAGCGCAGCTTGAACACCGAACCAGACGACAACTTTATCACCATGACACCTGGATGTCAGCTGCCGCCGCCCGGCCAGGAAGGCGCGAAGCTTGGAGACGACCTCGGTCAGCAGTACAACACTCCACGGAAGCTGATCTTCGACTCAGGCTGCGACATCATTATTGTCGGCCGTGGTATCGTACGTGCTTCTGACCGCAAGGCCGAGGCGCAACGCTACAGGCAAGCAGGATGGCAGGCGTACGAGGAGAGGACTGGGAAGGGCCAATAGACACTACAACACACCGTCGGTGTGGGACACTACGCGGATCTTTGGCATGTCAGCTCCTAAATCGGAGCCTTACGAAGCATGAAAGGGCGTTATGTTTTGGCATATCCACCACATACCCTGCATTGGGCGGCGCACTATCAGATTGGATTTTTAGATACGAACAATACCACTTGGCGTCACTGGCATACCACTTCGAAAATACAGCAAATACAGAATACAATCATCCACACGTCCTTGGACCATCCTCTCATGTTGTTACAAAAGTAATATTGTATTGTGGAAGCAGCTAAAGCAGGGTATCAATACTTCAAACGCCTTTCGTTCAACCATAATAGACTCTTCAAACCGCTCCTCAACTACAGTACGGCCGTGACACCTCCTACCAGAGCAGCAACTGCTCCGCTGATGTAGATTCCCATGGAACGGGGTCGGGCTGCGTCGCCTGTTGTCTTCTTGACAACACTCGCAATGAGCTCGTCCCCAGCCCTCCTGTTCTTCTCGACGTATGCTTGGAGATCCGTAGGCATAGCACGGTACCTGTCTAGTTGTTAGACGCAATCTGCGAGACGAAGGGATGGACTTACCAGTCTGGTGTGGTTGCGAAAGTCAGGACTCTGTCGGTAGCTGTGACGCCCGCAGGGACGCTCACTGTTGCTGTTGACTGGAACTCTTTCAGCGCGGACCAGGCCGACGACCATTCTGGCTGTGCTGTCAAGGAGGCCTGGTATGTCGATGCGGCATCAAAGAGTGCCTTTGTCAACGCCGCGAGCTCGGCTTTGTCCTTTGCAGTAATCAAGGTTGCTGTGCCAATTGCAAAGTCAGGAGCAGCGGCAGCGACTGAGGCAAGAGCCAGTGTGAGAAGGCTTGTGAACTGCATGATGAGAACTTGGTTATGCTGGTTTTTGCGATGTTCTGAATGATAGCTTGATGGGAGTGCTTTTGAACTTGCTGTTCTTGATTCTACACAGAGACTTCCAGTCAATATATACAGAGTCCCAGTCATACCTGCTTCTACCCGTCTATACTTAGACCCGCCTTTATTCGTATTAACCCAGGCCTCAGTCAGGCAACCACCGCAGGTTTAAACCCTCAACTTTGCTAGTACATCTTTGGGCGCCGGTCACCCAATGTGGCCCACTCACATGACCTCTGAAGCTCATCGTGCCATGCATCTAGCGTATACACAGCCCTGCAGACAGGGGTCTCTGCGGGTGGTGTAGGTACCTGCGTCAGGCCTCCAACAGAAGCTTTGCCTAAGGCGTCCGGCCTCCGTCCACCTGCTGTGTTCCTACACAGAAGCTACTCATTGGATGCCGGTACATCCGATTTGGACAGCCGCTATGAAGGGCGCTCGCCGATAATTTGATTGTTGAGGATGGAAACAGCCTTGGGCTTTGGGTGAGGAGCCGATAAGCAGCCTCGTGTTGGACGCCTGTTCTTTAAAGCATCATACCGCCCCTTAGCGTCGCCGGCAAGCCTTGCGCAGACTGCGGGAATAATAGAGTGCTGCGACAGCCGTTATTTCGTGTTGTTTGTTGGTGTATTTTGCGATGAAGCAAAAAGTGATCTGTAGAGAGCTCGCACTGGATCCTTCAATCGTGCCGAAGAGCTCGTTGGAGACGCTCAGGTGCAGTATGAAGCATATACCTAGGTCCAACTTTACCGGTGAAGCTGTCCAGGTCCATGTATAGTCAGCATGTGTGACATCAAGTTCAGTTCGCGCGTCGCGTGCTCATGTGATCGGATAACGCTCGCCCCGAGGGGCCGAGGAGCTGCAGCGGCGAGTTTCCGCGCTGTCAAACCATCGTTACTAAACCACGACATGCTTCTCGCGGGTTCGGGGCTACAGAGCATATTGATTGTCAGCATCCACGATGTCTTCTCTTCATATAGGAGAGTTGAAACTTGAACCCTTGCACGTCTCGCACTTCAGAACATGAACTTCAGCCGTAAACTGCTCTCTATAGCAACCTTTGGCATCATACCACGAACAGCCGTAGCATCCACAGAGAATACAACCTTCAATCCCCTCGCAGGCATCCAGCAGTTTCCCATATCTTCTTACAGCGGCAACATGACGCGCATTGCACCCGTGCTCTCCATCTCCCACGGCGGCGGCCCCATGCCCGTCCTCGGCGACCCTTCACACGCTGAGATTACGAAGTCGCTACAGACCAAGGTTCCTGAGATCCTCAAGCTTGGTACGCCAGACGCTCCGAAGGCTATTGTCTTAGTTACGGCACACTGGTCGACGAACAAGGTGCACATCTCAAGTGGCGCAAGACACGAGCTCTTGTATGATTACTACGGGTTCCCGGACGAAGCGTACAAGCTCAAGCACAACGCGCCCGGAAGCCCAGAGGTTGCAGGCGAGGTACAAAGGGTGCTGAAAGAAGCGGGCATCGACAGCGTGAAAGACTCGGAGCGTGGTGCGTGCCTGCTCCCACTTCTGCTCACCACGCATAGTAGCTAACAAGCAGTCAGAATGGGACCACGGCGTCTTTATCCCCATGATGCTCATCGACCCCAAAGCCACTGTGCCAATCGTCCAAGTCAGTGTCCTTGCGTCTGAATCACCGTCGCAGTCATTCGCAATTGGGCGCGCCCTGTCCTCTCTGCGCGCGCAGAACATCGCAGTCATCGGCTCGGGATTCGCTACCTTCCACAACCTGCGCCTCATGTTCTCTGGCGCGTCTTCAACGCCCGACTTCAAGCGGGCGAACATTGAGTGGAGCAACGCGGTGAGCGACGCTGCTACAACAGATGATGTGAAGGAGAGAGAGAAGAAGTTTGACGGCTGGAGGAACTGGCCAAACTCATACACCATGCATCCTAGAGGTGGCGCCGAGCACTTCCTCCCCCTCATCGTATGTGCGGGTGCGGGCGGAGAGGTCAAGGGTAAGAAGTATGCAGACAACTTTCGGGGAGTTGATATGTGGAGTTACTACTGGGACAACGACGCGCAGAGCGAGAAGCTGTAGCAGAAGTTGGGTATCGGTCTATTGCAGTGGAAAACGTCTTAGGTATCTCGGAAGAATCAAATGAACTACATGCTAGCCTTAAGTTGTCGTTCCTCTCCTCAACTCTGAATTGACTTGCGCTCAGGAACGAGCCTACAAGGCAATGACACCAAGGAACGCCGCCGCCATACCAGCGCCCATCACGGCAACCTTATTCGCCGCACCGGTCTGGCTCGCAGTGGTTCCAGACCTTGTACCGGTCGCACCCGCACTTCCGGTCGCACTGGCAGTCTGGTTGATGCCCGCGCCCTCGAACAAGATGCTCTCAACGACCTTGTTGTTCCTGTCGTAGTAGCTCTTGACATCGCTGGGCAGCGCACTGTACCACTCGGGCATGGTGGTGAAGGTCTCGAGGCCGTTGAGCGCAATGACGCCCGAGGGAATCGAGTATGACGCTGTGGCGGCGAAAGACGCGAGCTCAGACTGGATCTTGGCCTTCTCGGAGATCAGGCTGGGGTTTGCGGAGGCGGTGATGGAGGCGAGCTCTGCTGTGACATAGTTGGCGAGCGAGGAGACATAGGACTTGATCTGGGGCTTGTTAGATAAGGGGGAGGGCACTGGGGCGCAGAGCGTACGTTGAGGAGCTGGGAGAGGTCGGTGGGGGTGGGGAGTGCTGTGATAACGACAAAGTCTGCGGCGGTGGTGGCAGCGAGAGCGGCAGCGACGAGTGTGAACTTCATGATAGCGAGTGTGTGGTTGATTGAGACGGTGATATTGACGAACGAGTGATTGTTGGGAGTATAGGGTGGGAGTGCGGAGAAATGTCAATGTCAAACACAGAAGGTCTCGATAGCAGCAAACAGCGCACCCTGTCTTATACACCTAGCATTGCACAATCCTGTCACAGCCACAACTCATCTCGCGGCTTACGACGTAACCGATCGTATTGGCGAATACATAGTGCCGCCGGGAGCCTGAGCTCATCGTAACTCGGATCCGCCTAGCAGGCGTTTTTTGACGTTGGCAGGCGACGCAATCACAGTATCGCTGCGCCGATCACGACAGATAGCGGAGGAGATCGTAAAGGCCTCGAATATTCTGATTCCTGGCCATTGCGAGCGGAGGCTGTGGACCACTGGAGATTGCGAGGTGCTGAAGCGTTTCGGTCCTTGCTCACAAAGGAGAGACGACCCACTTTTCGATTCGCTGACGTTGAAGGGAGCATTGCGGCTGACCGAGTAATAATAGTGCACCACAACGTACAGCGTTGCAGCGATTATTTAGAGTGCGAATGAGTCGTGTTGACAAATTGTGAAGAAGTTACAAATGTATCATCCTTGCTTCGTCTCACGACAGCATGCAAGGCCCCAACTGCCCTATGCACGGATCTCTGTCACGTTCGACTCCACAACGTGCCCTTCTGCACTGGTCTTCTTCTCCGCAAACTCTGCGTGTCCGCTCGATGACTCGCTCAAGTCATCTGGAGTATCGGCGGCAATCTCCTTACGCTCCTTCCAGCCCAGGTACACAAACCCGACAATAACGGCGACCCAGTACAGGTTATACGAGATCACGGAGCCGTAGGTAGCACTGTTCTGCCATCCAAACAGCGAGTTGAAGATACCCCAACCGCCGGAGCCGTTCTCGAGGGGCGAGCCAAACTATATTCACATTAGCAAGTGTGAGGATATGCACAGGATGGAGCACAACTTACGTTGATGTGCCACACGCTCTTCCTGATATCGTAGCTGCCTGGGCCAGCACCTGCCTCGGCAGCGCCCTCACCTGCAATCTTGACCCACGCATCCTGCTCCAGGTTCCAGACTCCCTTGGAGAACAGGCCTGCAGCCACAAGGTACAAGAAGCATGTTGAAACCACCAAGAAAATTTGCAGAGACGTCTTGTTGCCGCCCTTGTAGATCAAGAAGCCAATGAGACATCCTGCGCCAAGGCCGCAGATGGCTGCGAGGGGGATTGACGTCGCAGGCAGACCGATGCCGACGCCTGCAATGAACAGGACGGCTTCGATGCCTTCTCGAAGAACGGTGATGAAGGGCAGGATGAACATGGCGTATTTCTCAGACCATCTCTTGAACCGGCCGCCAGCGGGCTTGGTGTCCTTGTCCTCCAAGACCTTTCGGATCTTGGTCCTCCATTTGTCCTGAAGTTTACTGACGCGGAGCAGCGCAGCTCCCATGATGGTGATGATGATACTGGCAATCAGAGCGAAGACGCCCTCCCAGATGTTCTCGGCAGCCTCGAATGCATTCTTGCCGGCGGTGTAGACTTCGATGCTGTCAGCTACGTCGGACTTGAGGAGGAGGGGACACTAACAGGTTCCAATCACACCAGCACAGATGATCAAGCAGATCAAGACACCCAGACCTACACCAACCCAGACCTGACGAACAAGCCTCTTGCGAATGGCAGCATCGTGCTCAGGTCCGAGCGTTTGCTTCAGGAATGCTAAGAGCACCGAGACAATGATGCTGCACTCCAAAGACTCTCTGAAGCAGATGAAAAAGACTTTACTTAGTGTCAGTAGGGATTTCGACGCAGTCGATCCTTGCGGACGACGTGGAGAAACTCAATTCGGCGTACCTGGCACAGCAAAGACGTTCGGCATCTTGACGCTGCGAAGCGCTTGCTTTCTGAATGGTATTGAGATGATCAGATAAACAATAACGACACCTCGCGAAGAAATATCTAATCTGATCAGTTGCGAAGGAAGCGCCCAACGCTCAAATCTATCAGGTCACGCCAGCCGTTGCACGATCCGGGTTCGGCCCTAATTAAGAGCACTATTGCCGTGCTTCGCTAATCTTGACCACTTGGGCAGCAAGTCTGAATCAACCTGAAGCCATCGACTCCCAAATTCCCGCACATGCATTCACGATCTGCGCTCTGCCAAGAGCGCCAAATCCAATCAAGCATCCGCTTCCCCAGCTAGCGTGATCTTGAGTAGCAAATAAGCTGTTCGACTAGCCTTGATTCATGGCGATCGAGGTCCAGATTATCAGATGGGCCGATAAATCTGTACACATTATGCGCTACAACGAACCGCTCGTGTTCTGGCGAATCAAAGGCTAGCCACGACGCCGGAAATGGCCCTCCGGCGTTGGAGTAGCGTGACTATCTTGGTGTCGATTCCTATGGTGCGAAGCCGAAACGCGAATAGCGAGGCAGCCCCGCGCCATGGTGGCTTGCGAAACGAGATTATCTCCAGATGATCTGATAATTGTGACAGTCTACTGATCATTCCGGCAGGTCGAGATTTCATGTGTAGCGAACGCAGGCTTTTTTCGACGGCTCGGGCTTATCAGATCGCGCCGTCTGCGGTCAGTGTGGCGGCATCTTATCAATTTCACTGATCAGCTTCGATCTGTGATTCCGACAACAAGCTTTATCGCTGGTTGCTGTTTTACACCTGCAGTCTCAGGTTCCGCATCCTCTTCCTTTCTCGGTCGTAGTAGGAGCCTCTACAGCTTCAGTGCTTCACCATGGCCATCTCTTTGTCGAGCTTCCTCCTTGCATTGTCCCTTCTCATCTCAGCAGCGCTTGCCGCTACTGTCACATATGACTTCGACGTAGGATGGACATATGCCAATCCGGACGGCCAGTACACCCGTCCCGTCATCGGCATCAACGGACAGTGGCCAATTCCTCCTATTGTCGCAACCAAAGGCGACCAGGTTGTCGTCAATGTCAAGAACTCTCTGGGTAACGAGACTGCGAGTCTACACTTCCATGGACTGTACATGAACGGAACGACACACATGGATGGTCCTGTCGCTGTCACCCAATGCGGTATCTTTCCTGGGTCATCCTTCACATACAACTTTACCGTTGATCAGCCCGGCACGTATTGGTATCACAGTCACGTGCACGGCCAGTACCCAGATGGTCTTCGTGGGCCGCTGATTGTGAAAGACCCTGAGAATCCCTTCAAGGATCAATACAATGAGGAAATTGTTCTCACCTTTTCGGATTGGTATCATGAGTCTATGCCAAAGTTGATGTCAGGCTTCATTAGCATTGCTAATCCATCTGGAGCGGAGCCTGTTCCTCAGGCCGCATTGGTCAATGATACGCAGAACCTTCCTGTCAAGATCGAGCCTGGGAAGACATACATGTTCCGAATGGTGAACATCGGGGCTTTCGCGGCACAGTATGTTTGGTTCGAGGATCACACTATGCGGGTCGTCGAAGTTGATGGCATCTATACCGAGCCTATGGATGCGGAGATGCTGTACATCACTGCTGCTCAGCGCTACAGCGTCTTGATAACTGCAAAGAATGACACCAATTCGAACTTTGCATTTGTCGGCTCCATGGATGAGGTACGTCAGATAGTTATTCCACGTCTTTCTTTACTAACATTGCTGCCAGGATCTCTTCGATGTTGTCCCAGACGGTCTGAATCCTAATGTGACAGGATGGCTCGTCTACGATGACAGCAAGGCAAAGCCCGAAGCCAAATTGATCGACTCGTTCGACGCCCAGTTTGACGACTTCAACCTAGTGCCATACGACAAAGAAGCCATCTACTCCAATATCGACCAGTCAATCACCCTTGATATGAAGATGGACAACCTCAACGATGGTGCAAACTACGCCTTCTTCAACGACATTACCTATGTCGCGCCTAAAGTGCCCACTCTCTACACTGCCCTGTCTACAGGTGCCAACGCAACAAACCCCGTCATCTACGGTCATGACACCAATCCCTTTGTCCTCGCCCAAAATCAAGTCATAGAGATTATCCTTAATAACGACGACCCCGGAAAGCACCCCTTCCATTTGCATGGGCACGCATTCCAGGTTGTCGGCCGCTCAGAGGAAGAAGCAGGCGCATTCGACCCGAACAACGCCACCCAGACCGTATTCGCAGCAACACCGATGCGGAGAGACACAGTGCTTGTGAGACCTAATGGGCACATCGTGCTGCGCTTCCAGTCCAACAACCCCGGAATCTGGCTCTTCGTAAGTCCAGCGCCCACATCGATGCTGCATTGACACTAATCGTGCTAGCACTGCCACCTGGAGTGGCACATGACCTCGGGCCTTGCCATCACGATGATCGAAGCGCCGCTCGCCATCCAGACACAGCTCGAGGGTAAGATCCCGCAGGATCACTGGGACACGTGCAAAGCAGGAAACGTGCCGGTAGCTGGCAATGCGGCCGGCAATACTGTCGATTTGCTGGACCTGCAGGGCGAGAATAAGAGTCCGGGCGAGCTCCCGGCGGGATTCACAGCACGCGGTATCGTGGCGCTAGTGTTCAGCTGTTTGAGCGCGTTCTTGGGGATGGGTGTTATTGGATGGTATGGCCTCAAACCCATTGGCGAGAAGAAGGTTAGGTAGTGTAAGGCAGGTTCTGGGAGGTGAAGGTCGAGGTATGATGTGCTCTTAGCGATGTCTGATTCTTACGATCTTAATGATTCTGCATCTTGCTTTCTTCTCCACTCGAACTCGGCGACTCCCATCTGAGCCCTACTGACTTCCCCTGCGTCGTGCGGATGGCTGGAAAGCTCAACCCGGTACAAGGCAAGTTGGTCTGTGGGCCAGGCCGTCATACTTCCTCGTCTTCAATCCTCCTCTCCTTCCTCTCCTTCCTCTCCTTCCTCTCCTTCCTCTCCTTCCTATTCTTCCTCCTCTTCCTAATCTTCCTCCTCTTCCTCCTCCTCGGCGTGCTTTCGCAGTCCGCGTGATCAGCAGTCGCCGGCGGCGCCTTTTCAGGCGCTGCCGTGGCGGATATGCCTCAGTATAGACCGACACCTCCGTTTCGAAACAGAGCGTTAAACGGATTCAACTACGATCAAGCCTGCCAAAGCTCCAAATCACTTTTCAACGTGCCAGAGTCACTCTGGCAGCTTCAGGAAGTGCTCAGCTATTCGTGGCATACCCCGGCGGCGGCTGTTCCCATATGCCATCATATAGCGGCGGCACCACGGGCGCAGGTTCTTCATCAGGATCCGTTGATGAGATTTGTTCGCCTTGCTGAGCCGTCAGCGGACAGACAACTGTGTACGCCATCTCGTCCATCTTCCGGTTCACCAGGTCTCCGGAGGCCTCGTCGAAGACGTCTTCACCAATGCGCAGCCAGACATGCAGTTTGTATTCCAGATATACCGCGAATCTCTTCCGAGGAAGGCTGAGTGTATTGCTGGAGAGCACAGTGTGCATAACGTGGCCGCCAGCTACGGACAGCGCGGCGCTGTCGCCGAGCGAGATGTCCTTGGGCGCCGTCACTATGAAGGGAACCTCCATGCTCGTGCCGTCCGGGCCCATGTGAATGAGTGTGTTGCCAGTTCGCGTGAAGGGATATCTCAGCTTGAGTTTCTTGCCGCCGGTTGCGAGTTTGCGTTTCTTGAGGACGCGCTGGGCGGTCGACATCGGGATGTGGCCTGTAGCATCTGTGAAACCAGTGACGATAACGGCAGTTTCTTCAAACTCCCACTTAATCTCTCGGGGGACTAGCCAGCGTGTTTCCGTGGCACGCATGGAGTCGTTTGATGGCAGCTTGAGGCCTTCGAGCTGCAATGTGGTTGGGATGGCGATGGCCTTGGTGCAAAAGTCGGGCGTGTTGAACTTGACTCGAACAGCAAAGGATGTCTCCGGGAAAGACACTCTCCGAGATGTTTCCAGGTGAATGGTCTCGCGATCGACGCGTTCGATGTGTATGTCCTGTTTCGTTTGCAAGACTTTACCATTCGGCAGAACGCATGTTGCAAAGATGGCGTATGAGATATCGACCGATGGCAGCGACGTCGTTGCAGGAAGGTATGAGGGAACTTGTATTCCAAAGTTACATTTAACTGTTTTTGATTCGGATAGCTCTTTCGGTGGGCTTATCAAGCAACCACAGAGCTTCTCTGCAGTATTGTAGTCGAAGTGTTCCCTGCTTTGTTCCTTTACGAAACCAAGCTCGCTCAGGATGCCTGTGGAGGATGCATCATGCCTCGTTTCTTTGTTTGGATTCAGTCGCCCAACTCTGGCAAGGATGATGTGAATATCACATTGTGGTGGTATATTGTTGAATGAAACTTGCCCCCGGAGAAGAGAGTCCGATGTGCTTTCCGTGGGTTTGATCGAAATGATGTGATCAACTGGCGCTTGCAAGGAGAGCTTGGCCTTTGCCATCACGGCTGGTATTTGTTGTCTGTTTGGCTGCCCAGGAATGACAATGTAGAGTCACAGAAGAACAAAACCCATCCTCGTAAAATCAGCATGCCGCCAGCATGCAATGCGGCCAGAACATCGTGCAACGAGGCCAGAACATCTTGCACGCAGCTAGAACATCTCGCAATGTGGCGACTACATTCGCGCACAGACTAGGTATCGAAAAGGGCAGCCAAGACTCAACCTGTGCTTGTGAGGGGGTTAGCGTAAACCGTTTTGCTTAAATTGATTGGCCGAATATCCTCAATTCTCCACGTTCTCACCGTGCATGATCTGAGGGGTACCGAATGCACACGCCCATAGCTAGCTGGAATTGCCGCCGAATGCCTTGAATAGGCACTGTATATACCCACTTCACCTAAGCGTGACCAACGAACATTTTTCGCAATATGCACGAACAGATAGGGGGAGTGCAGCAACTGTTAATCAGTCTCGCTTATTATTATTCGAGCAAATTGTAGATAGTTCCCTCTACGGCGCTATGTCTTTGATTTGAAGTCCACCAAAGCTCGTCAGCAACGCTTAGGTATAGTCCTTGCACCCATTCAATTGTAGCGATGACGGTGGCTGTCTTTAGTCAGCATGGCCGAAATAACAGCCGTGGTTGTAGACTTACCCATAATGCTCTTTGTGGGGACCTAGTGAACCAGCTGAGGAACTCTCGCGGTCTACTGCTTTCCCAGTCTCATCATCTATTCTCCGCCCAGCGATTGATCTCCTTCGCTCCCCTACAACGGCTGCAGTGACATAGACCAGCCACATTATGGCAGCAATAATCCCGTAAGCAATAACCTGGCCCTGACTAGGTGCAAAACCTAAAGGTGCGTCGTATGCAAGAAGCAGACCCAGTCCTCCGTTGATCATGCCCAGCGTGATGGCGACTCTTCCAAGCCACAAGTGTCCGTAAGACCAAAGTGTGCGGCGCTGGTGTTTCTTGTACTTCAAGTGGTGGATATATCCCATGATGGGCTGGAAGACCAATGTTGCGAAGAGGAAGAGTCCTATGATGGGATGGTAGCTGTCAAGGAGGCCAACCTGAGCAGGGGCTTGTTGGGCCAGCCAGATACCGATTCCCACCGCTGCAGTGTATACCAGATATGCGAAGACCTGGAAAAGGCCGTGGATGAGCCATGCGCCACGGAAGGAGCCAAGACGGATGAGAATGCTGCCAACGGGGAAAAGGATGACGAAAGCCAGTGATGCTAGGACGCCGTGTGCAATGAGCACTTTTTGTCGAGTGCTTACGAATGACTGTGATGGGCCACCCTGTCCGCTGCCAAACGCTCCATTGTCATCGCTATCGTTGCCGTTGCTGCTCGACCCACCTGGGCCGTATCGACCACCAGGCCCATATTGTGCGGATACTGTCGTTGCTGCTGTGGGAGCTGTGAGCTAATGTGAGCAATATTTTGTCCTGTCTGTAGTTACCTAAAGCTAGCAGAGCTGCTCTGAGTCCAAGCATTATTGTGAATCGAACGAGAAGACCTCACAGAGATGGCGTGGAAATTGCAAAGAATTAATAGAGAGATAAGAGTGGAAAAAAATCTCTACTTAACCAGCCACTTCTCACAGCACTCGGTATATAGCACAGCCCCAAGGGTGCAGCCAAGTACTTAAGCCGGCAATTATGTGCCTGATGCGGGGTTTGCTGATGTATATGACGCTCTGCGTAGCACATTATGATCCAGCTTACGCGTTTCGACTTGTTTCCGACTGATGAGAGTGGTCGCTCGTTGCCAAAATAGGATCCGGGTAGACATGGTGGAGAGCCGAGTGAGAAATGTCGGCGAAACAACACATTCAACCACCGACTTCTACGATGACGTCTGCTTGAATTTGCATTAGGTCGTAGGATGACAGAAGAAGCCTGTTTCATGTGATCATGCTGGAACAGTAGGCAGCTGCGCAAAAGACTTGAATGGCTTTCGCACGTGAGCACGTACAAGCGTGGCACCCGACAGCATGTGCTAGCGCGTCGAAGGAATGGCAGCCTTGTGTTGAATCGGACATCATCCCCAAAAGGCTTCAGGCATGGCCCTAAAATACCTGCATGAACTGGTGTTTGACCGCCTCGGCGCCCTGTCAAGGCGGCAGCCACCACGTGCCTTTCTGTTTCTTGGTCGTGACCAGGGGCTGTGATCAGAGTGGAGCTTGCTAGAGGCAGTCACCCGGGCGATCAGATGTTGCTCGGCCAAAGTTGACCACTGGTGCTGGCTTGACAGCTCACGTAGGTGTCAAACAGTACGATGTAATGATTTCTCGACAGACGATGACCTGGTTGGGCAGCATTTCGTCCGATCCTTGAGTAGGTACCTTGAGACAGCCCCTGAGGTATGTTGTCATCACACAATGCAGGTAATAGGAACCCTGATAATTGGAGGTGAAGCCTGAATTGACGTGTTCTGATGTTTGGGTTGAAATTAGTCAACAGTCGATGACCCGTGCACCGCCGCCCTGAGAATGCGCGAAAAGGGCTTCACTACGGGTGTCGATATTGCTATATCAACATCTTGATAATGCGCCCTTCTGTCGCGAGGGCATAGTTGTCATCGCTGTGAGTCGAAGCAAAGATAATTTTGTTGAAAGCGACATTGGGCTGGTGTTGATGTTCTGACTCCCCGGGGACCGATGTCGGCTTCGCCACACGATCTCCATTCTGACGAATCACCAATTGACACAGGCTGCAAGCGGATCTGTCATGCCAGCATTTCCTGACTTGCGCCATCATGGCGTCTGAGTCACTGCAGGCTCCTGACTGTTGTCGGCATGATCTGGCATCGCAGGGCGATTGCGCCTTCCGTGTCCACCCGTATATATAGGGTAAGGCTGTCTCCTGTTCATCACTCCACTATCAGGAGTCTTCGCTTTGCGGGGCGACTTTTCGTAGCCCTTTGTTGCTTTTCATCTCTCTGTACCTCTGAATATTAAAAAAAAAATCACAACACATTTCAATATGGGGAAACGACACAACAGGAAACGCACGCGGAGTCGTCCTCGCCATCGTGATGGCAACAACACAGATCAAACCATTCAGCATTTCCGGAGTAATTCGATCGATACCCTTTCCTCGCAGTCAACAGTCATCTCTTCTTATCAGCCATCGCATGCGCCCATCGCAAACGTCTCCGCAGACCACTGGCACCAAGCATATTTCACATGGCAGAACCGACTTCGATTCGAGCAGGAGAGAGCGAAAGCAGTAGAGTCTCATCAGCTTCGTGTCTTTGGCGGCGAGCCGGGGGACGAAGCGAGTCTCTTTGAACCAATGATGAAGGTGGTAACAGACCTTTTCGATGGCTACGATGACTTTGGATATCCATAATGGTTTCCCTTTCACGTTTTCAGAGCACATCTCCCCTTCATCAGTTACTCTCTCCTCTCAATCACCTGTTGCCATGAGATTGAAATCTGTACGAAGTTACACATAATGACCACACCCATTGCGGATCCGAGCCTGTTGCCTTGTGTCCGCTTCCAGCGACACAGTCACTCTACTCAACACATTTCGCGCGGCTTACACCCGTGACGCTTACGGTGGCAAACGCTTGCCGTATAAACACCACTCAATCGATGATGACTCTGACAGCCAGCCAGAGGCGTGGGACCTTCTAAACTAGGACTCGCAGCAGTGAACTTACCCTTAAGAGACCCTGTTCAGGTGCTCTGCAAGAGGTACTTCATGGTCCAACACAGTTTAGCCCTAGGACTCTGGTCTGCATAGTGGAGGATGAAAAGGGCGGAAAGGCGGTTCTAGTCGGCTGGATGCACGCCTGGGAACGTTGTGCTTGAGCTATTGGCTCGCACGGCAGAGTTCCGGCTCGAGCGTCGCCGCCTAAAACAAGGTGGACGAGGATGTGTACTTGGCAGAAGAGTCATCACGGATGAGTGAGATGGTGGAAGTGTCATGACACGGCACAATACGGCTTTTGCCTGGCGACAGCACTTTCTGGGAGGAACGTTAGAATTAGAAGATACCCACGCAACTCAGCGAATAGATACAGCTCTCAAGAGCTACGACTTTGTAATCAACTTCTTGCCGCCTTCGATCGCAAATCCACAGATGTAGAGGGCACTTGTCACTCAATCTGGCCATTTTGCAAACTTGGCACGAGCATAATAGGCCACCTATCGCTCGTTGTGCGGCCACCTTGAGTCGCTATGTATGTAAATGATGGGTCTGAGACGCCCGGGTTTTCTGAATTTTTGATGCAAAAGAACGTCAAAGATGCTCGGTGCAGTGGCTGATTGCGAATGTGCAAGGGAAGCCTAATTGCAAAATGTCATGACGTTTCAAAAAAGCCCAGTTTCATCATCGAATTGCATACCAAACACTCGTTTATGCACGGATCCTCGCCGAATTGATGAAGTCAGTGATTCGAGGGGTGATCGTTGGCACCAAGCTGCCCGTCGCGCTAGACGCGTAACACGTTGTCACGAAGTCACGATTATTGATTGACTTCATGTGACATCATAGGCATTATTGTGCACCCCAACACACACTCTTCACTTCGCAACAATTCCGCTGTGGCATGAAGTAGATACAGCGATTGACTGGGCTAGTCCTGTGAGAACGCATGCTACACAAGCAGTCCCACGAATTGGACTATTGAGGGCTATGCGGAATACATCCTCACACCTCGCGACCCCTATGCAAAATCTAGCGTGATCTTGACGTCTGGATGGATCCACATAGCGTACCAAACTGCTAGGCACAGGGAACCCTGATGTCTCATGTATCTAACAGACTATCTGTGCGCGGTATTCGCATGTCCCGTATTAAGTCGTTGCAATTGGTTATTGTCTACACTGATGCTTAGACAACCTTCGGTAGCCAGGACAGGGTCGACTTGTAGTGATCTCTCCATCTGCTACAACGGGCTAGCAAATTCTCCTGCCTTTGTCAACGCGCAGGCTTCATGAGAACATGGAGACGGCAAAGCTGATTGATCGCTGGGTTGCGCTTGATCATGGACTGCCGATTGTCGAGAAACCTCGATCATTGACGTAGTCGCAAAAGATGGTAAGCTGCAAGAAGTAACCCGTCAAGATGCCCAAAAGTCTATAAGTATGCCAATTTCCTTTCTCTTGCATGCCATCAACAATCAACAACTCCTCAACTCTACTATCCACAGTAATATAACTTTTCTCTCAATACTGCCCAAGCACAGATCCATCATGCCTACAGACGCTCAGATTGCTGGTGGCCACAAGGCGAACATCAACAACCCAAACACCTCTGAAGAATCCAAGCAGCATAGCCGCGAGGTAAATTTGTAGACGTCTTCTGAGAATGGACACTGACCCTGACAGGTTCTCGATTCTGGCGACTTTGCCTCTGCTGGCAAAGACGAGGGTGACAAGAACCCCAATAACGTCGCTGGTGGTCTCAAGGCTACCATCAACAATCCCAACAGTTCTGAGGAGGCGAAGCAGTCTGCCAAGGAGCGTCTCGAAGGAATGTAGAGCGTTCATATAGCAACATAACACTGGCCTCATGCGACAAGGAAAGGCAAACTGCCACAGACTCGAGCGTGTAGAAGATCGAATAGCTAGTCATCCAATACCAAACGTCCCGAGGAATGTGTTGTGTCTTTGACCCTATGGCTCTGGTTTATGTCCTTGCGACACATGCTTTCTTTATCCAACTTTGTTCCAGGCTTCAAATGGCGTTCGATGGTAAGGCATTCTTGCGAATGTTTCTAGACAATCGTCGCACGGAAGAGAAGCGAAGCCGCCTGCTGCTCTTTTTGTGCCATTGAGTGGCACAGATCGGACGACCATCCTTCATATAGCTTCCAGTTTATGGTGATGTCTGTCATGTTTCTCGCTCTTATATTCATCTCACCGTTTCGTCCTTCTTGTCTAGCGCTCCCATGACTGTTTCAACGACACGTCTGAATCCTTCCATCTCCTCCTCGACGGTACCTCCCATACCGGCGTTTACAAAGCTCATCGAGCTGCTGACGTAGATTGGTTTGCCAGTTCGGCGTGCGAGTACCTTCGAGAGCCGTGTCGTGAAGTCGATGGTCGCGCTGTGCGTGAAGAGTGGTGTGCTAAGAGGTTGGCTCGGTATAGCTCTCTGTAGTACGATATCAGCTTGGGCTAGAAAGCAGTAGTAGCAATATTTGCGAGCACGTACATTTGGCATAGCATACACCAGCGATCCTAGAGGTACTGAAGCTGCTGCATCAGGAGTGGATGTGGTGAGAAAGAGCGTGATGTTTGGCCCGTTATCGTGGAGCCGGAGATTGATGTCTGTTCGTGGAGCTTTGGGCAGGGGTACCGAGATTTCAATAGGCGTGTGCGATGCGTCACTATTGGCTACCGTGGTAGTCATTGTGGTGTGTAAGTGTGTCGCGTTGTTGGTGCGGGTGAGCTTGATTCACCCCACCTGACGCACGGACACATATCGAGGCATCTACCCCACGCTTCCAATTCTCCTACTCAATTTTTGAGCCACATAAGGTTCAAGAACAACAACAATTTATATTCTTTCTGGGTGTTTGCAGTCATTTTAATCTCGTGTGTTATCCGTCCGCATCTGTGTCCCAAGATGGAGACGAAAGAATGGGAAGGAGACTTCGACCCCCTATCAGATCCGGATGAAAAGAGACACCTACTCTCAGTGCTGGATTCATTCCGGTTAGTAGTTCCTTGTTCAACTTGGATTATCAGGGCCAATCTTTCACAGGTCATACCGCCGTCTAGCGCACTTCAATGGCACGCATGTTCGACGACAAGCATTTTACTCCTTACCACAAGAACACTGGACGCTACTATCAAAGCCACCATTCTCGATTTTAGACTCTTTCAATAGAATGGATGATCTCATCGACAAGAATGCTGAGCTTGCTGAAGCTATATTCATGGCCGGCTTCAAGGGATTCATTGCTCCTACCATCGACAGTGATTGGGTGGCGTCAATCGTGCCTGAAAAATATGCTCGTGATGAGTACCAGATCTACTCGATAGTTATGGATCACTTGGACGTACATACGACACAGAATGACATGGACAAAGCAAGGAGCTGTATCAATCAATTCTACCGAGACTGGAGTGCTGCTGGCAACGTGGAAAGAGATAGATGCTTCGGGCCAATGTTAAAAGCCTTAGACGCAGAGTATAAGACCAGACTGATATCAACACCTGGTCTGGAAAGATCAGACTTGAGGGTGTTGGTACCCGGCGCAGGACTGGGTCGTTCTGTCTTCGACATCTGCCAAGCTGGCTTCAGTGTTGAAGGAAATGAAATCTCATATCATGAACTGATGGCGAGCTCTCTGGTCTTGAACCATATTAAAGAGGCCAATCAGTTTACTATCGCTCCTTTCGCACTCGGCTGCTCGAATCATCTCTCACGTAGCGATCAGTTCCAGACGTTTGCAGTACCAGATATACACCCAGGTACTATCCTGGCAACAGAACAAAGCTCGAAAGTTCCTGTGGAAGAAAGGATGAGCATGGCCACAGGGGACTTCTGTGTTCTATACGGCTCACCAGATTATGAAGACACATTTGATGTCGTTGCTACTGTTTTCTTCATCGACACGGCACCCAACATAATACGATACATTGAGACTGTACACAACTGCCTCAAGACAGGTGGTATTTGGGTCAATCTCGGGCCCTTGCTTTGGCATCAAGCACCTCGAGGACCAGGCAGAGCTACCGATGCCGAGGACGAGCATGAACATACTCATGTTCATGATGCGGGAATTGGCGATCCTGGCTCAATCGAGCTAACAAATGACGAAGTCACGGCTTTAGTTGAGCACATGGGGTTCAAGATCGAGAGGCAAGAAACTGGCACTCCAGAGACAGGATATATTTCAGATCCTAGAAGCATGCTGCAGAACACATATCGCCCAGTCTTCTGGGTTGCAAGAAAGCTTAAATGAGGACACAAGATTTTTCCCTATCAAGTCGAATCTCCACACAAGCCCACAGGAATGGGCATAGATTTGAGTGGGAGTTCATTACCACTTCTCTCAATCAAACGTCTTATACTTTCTTTGCGAGTAGCCGATCAAAGTAATGTTTGATATAATCTATCAACATGCCTACATCTGAGCTGCGTGATCTGCAAAGTTTAAACAGCGTGTAATGGATGATATTGCGTGTATATTTAGTTATAGCATCATTGAGTGTTACTTCTGCAAAACAAATAACCCAGGCGTTCTAGAAAAGAGACGTAGAGGAGGGGAGGGTATCGCTGTCTGAGATTTCATCGTCTCCGGTGAAAATGTGTCTGCCTTTCGTGCCGGCCATCATCCGACCTATCCGGCGCGGTCCCCTGTGTGCGTTTTTAAGCAATACCGAGCGCTTATGTGTGACTGTAGACGTACGCCGTAGCTTGGTTCACCAGAACTTTGTACCAGATTTCGGCATCCTTGAGTAGTCCAATGTGCTATTGCGTAGTCAGTCATCTTGTGATTTATCATGTCTGTGTTTGCTTGCACAGCATATCCCGACTCAACTTCCACCATTCCGGACCCTTCTCGACTTCACACATTCGTGTCAAGGTCCAGGGTTGCAATCATTAGACGATACAAGATTTCCAATGGATGGCATGATATGTGCATCTGTTCCACACGGCGATATGCACAGGCGGCATCGACTCGACACGAATACGAGGAGGCTTTCCAAGGTTTGGCCGGACCCGATACAGTGTTCATGAACATAGTTTGCTTTCCTCACGCATGAATGAAACTACCATCACCTTCCCATTGATGGAAATGTACGCGGTCCGATATGACCCATGACGATATCGACTTGGCTCTTTTGTACGGTATTTACTTGCACGACATGCACGAACCATGTAGATCCACAGCCAAGGTAAAAAGTTTTGTCCAAGGCCTTGATAGGAGCCTCTAACTAACGGCGAGATACGAATGATCATGTTGTGCAATTCAACATTCCAAAATGACTAGCACCTGCCAAGCTTACTAATACCTAGACTTCGGCTCATGATTGCGGATGTCCTGCCGTTTCCCCCCATCTTCATCGGTGTGTGGAATTTGCTGGATTGCTCAAGATGTGATAGTTGGATACTAGCATATTCAAAGGCGAGTAGCTAGAAAAGCGGGGTTATCATGCAAAGCCACAGACGGCACAGCTACTTGTGTATGATCGGTATACTGGAGTACGCGATTCATGCAAGCATACCAGAATTCGTGAGCCAAAAGCCCTGGTATGAATGTGCGTAATTTACGTCTCGCAGCTTTTGCCGGACATCATGGTACTCAGGCCATGGCTAGTGATAGGATACGACAGAGGGCTGGCCGTGAAGCCAATTGAGTCTGTGCTATTACGGTGACGTTACGAAATCGAGTGATGGTACACAGACTTTGATTTAGGACACTAGCTTGTACATCATTCTGACAAAACCGTACCCCTAGAGCTTGCGATCAAGTAGACGTGTATGATCCCGCTGCCACTGGATGGAAAATGACAGATGTCAGTGATTCTATGTTGAGGCGCAAGGTAACGACTTTTCACCATGTGGACGGTGCGACACATCCCTATTACAACTTACGATGGAGTGCCGCCGGAGGTCCCGCAGGCCCGTTCCGATCAGGTCGTCTTTCGGATGCATGCTTGCTTCTTTTTGACGTGAAACATTCTTCAGAAGAGAAGTCAGCTTGTCAAAACTGGGCCTCGGCAAATAAAGCTGCGTTCGAAACCAACCAGAGGCGATATCCATGCTGATAGATGCAAATAGTTGCACCGCATTAACAGAATGCGTGAGTAGCGGCGTAAGTGGAGTTGTAGAGCCATAGTCGGTCCGGAGAAACCTCAAGAACAATATGGTAGGACACGGCGAAAAGGTCCGTAAATTGTATCAACCGGATGGGGATATTCTCGGAAGGGACTGTTGTTCGAGTGCTGAGAGGCGCAAGAAATCTGCTAATGTTGAACAACCGATCGTCGTAACGAGCTGACCGGTCCGCCACAGTCTATCCATGTCTTTCAACTTGAACCAGAGGTACCGATCAAACCATGTGTGTGCTGTTAGAACGCCTATGACAGCATCTCAGCATGTGCCCTATTCCACCAGAGCACAAAGCAAGTATGTCGTGCATAGCCGTGAGGCTCGCCACGTCACATGGCCGGGAAACGTCGTTTGAGAGGCCGTAGACATGCTACTTTATTCTTGATTGGCCAAGGGTCTCATGAAATCTGACAAAACGCCCTCAAAGCAGAAGACTGCATTGCCTGACCCATCACGAGCCGCTCAGCTGGTTGTAATCGGGCCTTCCATGAGGTTGCACAGTTAACGTCTTTTCCTCATCCATTTTCGGACACAACTCCGGAAGCTAAATGGCGAACATGGGCAAGTGGTGGATTTCCCATATGCCATGCTGACGATTCAGGTAGGGGAGATCGGCTCGAGCTCCTCGTGGTCGTTCCGCAGGGTCCAAATAGTCCTAGTCTGTCGACTACAACAGGATTCGCTCACAGCTAGGCATCAGAGACGTGGATTTCAATGGCTACATGTCTGGATCAAGGGTTGTTCCAACATTCAGAGCTGCAGGTTGGCGCAAGACATGCTCTGAGTTTTCAAAGCATGAGTGACGCCGCGTTGGAGACGGAGAGGTCGATCGTCATCGGCTACTTTTGGCCTTCTGGCTTGATGATCGGTCTATCTCGTGTATGACATGAGGCTTTACCGGCTTCAAGTGCTTGCCGTCGAGAAGAATGCTGAGTGGGGTATCGACAGGTCACCCTCATGGTAGACCAAGCGAGGAATGTATCTAGACCCGGGTGGAAAGTGCGAGAGCGAAAGACTGAGAAAACTGGGATACTGGGGAATCTGTTTGGCGGTGGTCTGAGAGCGACGACAAAGTCCTGTCACTTCGCATATGTTCGGGGGGCCGAGCACACCCTGAGTTGGAGCGGCCCGCAGCGTAACGACAGCATAGTGTCTCCACTAGCTGTCGCATGCGAGGCTAGTAGCTGATGTGTCAGGTACCTGCGGTAGCTCCACGGAACGCACATACCACTCTCAACGGCGGATCTCCAAGTTGCTCATTGATACCCACCTAGGCACTGAGAAGCCGAGACCCATTCATCTCCTCACCACTGCCGCCGATCATTGCACAAATGAAGGTAATAGGTTAGGCAATGGAGGTACATGGTACCTTGGCTTGCGTGTGAAGCCGTTGATGCGAACGCACTGTTCGCCAGTTGCCCTTACTGCAATGCATGCAAGCTATGTCGCGCGTATCATTTGTACAGCATTGAACAATAGGAAAGAGCTGCTGGGTTGCGTCGCAGGCACTCTGTCCGACGATCTTTGCTAACCTCAGAGGCGGCGTGTCTAAGTGAGAATGACAGCAATGCGAGTCGTGGAGCATGCCGCCCAGAGAACATCATGCCACTGCAGGAAGGATTCTGTCAAATGTTCGGGTTATTAAGAGCTAAAACTTGACTGGAAACCAGACTTTGTTGCACTGTTCTTCTGTGCCGGGCTCTTGATTGCATGCCAATGCTCCGAGATCGAAGCGGCAGAGGCCATCAATTCACCCGCACCTCACATGGAAAGACTGGAATGAAGAACGTCTCAAGTGAGGTCGAAGGCAAATGGATCCAATCACGCAGTTTTCTTATGCTGTGTTATGTCCGGAAGTGATTTGTTCAGTATACGCGCGAGCGTTTGGAGAAGCGCCCCTTTCTGAGACGCGCGGAGTCGACGCGACGACAGAGTCTGGAGGTAGCCCTGGCAGGGGAAGTCCTCACGCTAGCTCACCCTGCATGTACCGGGGTAGCTTCCCAGTATCCCGCGATCGCGTCTTACGTGTTGACCTCATGTCTATCAGGAAAACTCGAAACGAGCTCGCATACACCCGGTGCGAATGTGAGACTCGTATCGAAGTCGATTCGGACGATGTCCACGGCTAGGTCTCTCGGCAAGTCTGGCATGCGTCACTGGTGAAGTTCGTCCTGACCACGAGCGAAACTGCGTGTATCAATGCACTTGAACCCGCAGGATCTTAATCCGTAGACCAAGAACTGAAGCCTCACAGATCCGGGTCATCTTCCTGCTCCTGGTCGGAAATGGTAGGAAGTGTCTAGAAAGCCTGCTATTTTGCGCAAGCTCTCCCCTTCCGGCATCAGGACAGGTTACACAGACTCGCAGATGGAGACTTATGGCCAATGCTGAAATTTGGCATCCAACCTGACGTGGTGCTACAGTCGGGCTGACCAGTGCTTTCCATGCGTTGTCATGCACGTCATTCTAGCTGTGGGGTCGTTCTTACCGTTGGGGCGCGAGAAATAGAGCCTGGAAAGATGGCAACGCTCGTCGCACAAACACCAATATTGATGATCCACATCAGCGGATGTTGAGCGTATCGCTGGATTCTGCCCCCTACTATGCATAACTTAGAGCAGACTATGCTGTTTGAGCGATGAAATTTGGCTGCAACCACCCGTAGTCCTTTGAATCTGGCTTTTTCGGAGAATATGCAAGGTGCCGTGAGATCCAGTAGCCTGCCGTGAGCTACCGGACCTCGATCTTGAGATCTTGTGGATAGCAACAATGCACCGCTAATATTAACGGAGACCAATGATAATTGACCGTTTGAGTTGTGTCTTAAGTAAAGACATTATCTCGAACGAATCCTTTTGGGCAGCGCTCAGCCCTGCTACTGCCGAGACTGCAGACGGCGGAGTGCGTTGGTGCGCGGATCGAACTGACCATCACTCACTTGTTTAGGCTACACACTCTCTGCAATGCAGCGCAGGAGTTGCAGATTCTGAAGCAACCTATGACACAACTGCGGCAAGTGGCTTGTTTAGCCCAGAGATTTTGCGACGATTAAATCTGGTGAGCCTAGTTGCTCTGCCGTCTGGCGCTGTGCAACACAACGTCCCCAGTATTCGCATGCCCATCGCTTCTTTTGCAGAAAACAACCAACAATAGCCGATCAAACGGTCTCAATAGTCCTGATGCGACTGACATCAAGAGAGCTGAGGCTTGAGTTTGGGCATGTATCAGCAGCACGATATTAGAAATGCATATTGCAGCGATCAGCCACGTAGACTTTACATCGCGACAATTGCAACGATGAGGGGTATTGTGGTGCCATCTAGGAAGTCTGATGTACTTCGTTGAGCTTGCGGCAAATCGACATCACCGCGAGACTTCGGCCAAAAAGATCGACCTGATCGGGGCGGGTTTCGTTGTACAACATTGTCGTTTCTCCACCAACTAATCCAGATCTGGCCAGCGCAGGTCACTAGAGACATTCCTGGGCGGGTGGACTTACAGCTTCCGCCAGATGATTCGCGTAACAGCAGACGTAAAGCCCATAAGACAGTATTGAGGTTCGAAAGCGTAGTTCTACGCGGGTCTTCTGAGGCTTGTGGCCCCCAGTGTAGGTGTGCTGATGATTATGGAATCCGAAGCGAGCTGACGTCTTGTCAATGGCGCATTCCCCATGGTAGGGTCCTGAGGTTCCATCCCAACGAGAGGCGCTTGCCAGTCTGTCAGGTTACAGCGCGCTACAAGCCCATGACGCCTATCGCAGTACCCATGAGCACGTTTAGCTGTCTGCAAGGCTGCCTGTCTGTGTACATGCATACTGCATATCTACCGCTCCCGTCGTAGGACTGTCGTGCTCCTACACCAGCCGATCTGCGTTTGGTTTTACGGCCAATGTGCCTGAAGTCGAGCCCAGGCCCCTTGCAGTCGTACCACAATCCGGCCTAAAGCTTCCTCAGTGTTGTTCACCTAAAATTCCATCGGTACGGTTGAGGCAAGACTACACGCCATTCCAAAGCCCTGCCTCCACAACGTTCGCGACCTCCTCTAGCTTGTGTAAATGTGCCACAAACGTTAGTGAGAAGTTCCCGCATTTCCGCCGCCGTATGATCTCAGTCTCGCTACCTTGGACCCTGATTCATAAGTCTGCTCGAACTCCCATCTTCTTATCAAAGCAGTCATCTACAGAGACCACGAGATTCCATCAACCTCTCTCTCAACAACAGCCTCGCACTACAAGTATGATATCTTGCTTCATCGTCGTGGGGTTTGACTAACAAAGTACAGCGTCTTAAGCACCATGATGAACTCCGGAGCTGGAAGATACCGTCGGGGAGTATCGCGAGATACACCACAAATGTCTCCAGGATTTGGTCCATACACAGGATTCTTGACCCCTCCCTCGCCTTACAGCGGGCTAGACGAGCGAAGGGGCTCTATCGTGTCGCTGTCAGCTTCTGAGTACTCGGTACCTACGCCCACCTCGGAACGGAGTCCGTTCTCGGAGGCGAGCTGGCACGTCAGCCCGTTTAGCAACTTCCAATCCATGTCGGGACTCCGCCATGCCCTGCCGCTAGGAACTGTGGGAATCCCGATGAAGACTTCGAGCACGGAATCCTTCTGTAATGACTGGGCTATGCCTTCCAGCAGCATCGAAATGCCTCTCCGAATGCAGGATACCATCTCCTCAGATGCGGGGTATCTCCCGTCTCAAATGAGTTCCTTCTCTGGGTCTGACAATCTCACACCACCATCGACCGGCGCCAACTGGAGTTTCTCCACTGCTCCTGACCATTCGGAGCTGGACTATGGGATGACTGGACAGCAGTCGTTCTGGCAAACACAAGTACCAAGCCCTCACGCAATGGTGGGCCAAACTATCGCTCCGGCCGACGCCTTGGTTGGTGAAGAAGATTACGGCTTCGTCGAGGGCAATGATCGAAGCCCGTTCATGGAGACAGAAGTCTTTGACAACGTGCCAATGTCGTTTGCTGCATCTCCCCATGACAACGCGCCGATGACACTCCCTCCTTCGCCACAGGAGGTCCAAGTCAAGCAAGAGCTTGAGTCCTCCGAGACAGAGGAGAAGTTCACGCGGTCAATCTACGTTTCGCCCAAGGGTGGTAAGACTGTCAAAAAGGAGCGCCAGCGTAATGGCATCACTAAGAGGCGAAACTCAAAGTCAAAGTCCCAGCTTGTCTTTAGTCGTTCGCATGACGGCCACATCGACGTCGAAGGGTACGAGCTCAACCCTCACACTGGCAAGCGGGAGCCTATCGGTGGCCCAACCGTCGAGTGGAAATATTGTGAGTTTGCCGATTGTACCAGCAGGTTCAAGAGGCCGGAACATCTCAAGCGACACCAACGGATCCATCTCGGTGTCAAGGAGCATGAGTGCAGAGTCGACAACTGTACCAAGGTCTTCGACCGTCGCGACAACTACTGGCAGCACGGGACTACACACATCCGTATCCCTGGTAAGAAAGATGGCCGCAACCCCAGACTGCCCTTTGCGGAGATGGTCAAGTACGCCGACGACGCGAAGCATATTGAGTTCCTCGAAAAGGCCTACAAGAAAGCATGCGGAGACGAGTACTCCCTGGACAGTGACAGCGACAGGGCGCACGTCACTCGCAAGGAGCGCAAAATCCGCAGCCGCCTTTGAGAGG
Organism: Boeremia lycopersici; assembly: GCA_022609225.1. NCBI lineage: Eukaryota > Fungi > Ascomycota > Dothideomycetes > Pleosporales > Didymellaceae > Boeremia > Boeremia lycopersici. Next base: position 50,356 of record JAGKPY010000088.1, read on the forward strand.
CCGTGGCAAATCACCTCAGGGCTGATCGTTGGTCCTTGGCTTCGCAAGTGACTGATCGTCCCGGCCGCTGTTGTACAAAATCCCATCATTTCGGTTTGTCGGAGGTTCTTTGGCTTGCATTTTCTTGATCGCACTGCATTTGCCTAGGCAAAGTTATTCCTGTACTATAGTTTGTTTGCATGTATGCACGTAATGTATGAGGTAATGATTAACGATCCACATTTGTTGAAAGCCATCTCCACCTCTTCCGGCGCGTGAGTGAATGATCCGCATAACCGATGCGCCTGACCGTTCAGGACCCCTCGTTGGCCTTCGTTTCAGCATTCCCAAGAGGCGTACGATGTTGAGATGAAGAGGGGACGTGCGCGAAGTTGCAGATGATTGAGGTTGTGGAACGTGAGCGATGGATTGACGTTGAAGGGCGGTTACATCGCTAGGCCACGTCTGTACTAGCGCTCAGGAACGGGAAGTTGCAGCATCTGCAGGTCAAAGCTCACGGAGACACCGACCACTCACCTCTCATCAGCTCCACCATGCCTCGCATTCTCATGCAGGCCTGCGGCCTCATCGCTTGAAGATGCCATAGCAACTTACACCCCGGCCCCAGCCACCTCCTACCCACTTTATCCCCGTGTATGTTACTGCATCTTGGCCTACTCTATCAACTTGGCAGGCAAGATGTAATCACCCTATAGACTAGGCCCATCGATAGTAGCTGTTAGAGCTGGAGCTGACGATATTCTTGCCGATGAAGTGACCGTCGTATCTACGTATAGGTATCGGCGGCTGTCACGTTTGACAAGAACATCGATTCTAGATATGGCACCGTAAGGTCGGCTGTCCGGATATAGCTGATCCAGACCACCAGATCAAAAAACGAAACATGAATCACCACAGACCTGACGTCCTGCGCTGTAAGCTCTGACACATGATCCTTTGCTTATGTCTTACAGCTCAACCCGAACCCAAGCGCACCGTTTACACAGTACATGTGCTTTTTGGGAAGCTCAATCAACCACGTTTGCAACTATAGGTCGTCGAGCATCCACCGCGCTTTGACATCCGGCGAAACTTACAGTAGATTTTGAGCTAATGCACATCGACGGATCCGAAACTTAGGTTGCTTTTTGTCCTCACCATGTGTTTGTACGAAGTACGTCTTGGCGCACTCTAAGCCACAAAATGTAGCAAGGGCCCATGACCATGCGCAGATGCTGTCCGCATGCTGTCTGCACTTCCTTTTACATCCCCCTGCTCTGCCTACGGTACATCCTCTTACCACGTTTCTACCCCCTCATGCTCAAGGCCACACGGCCTTCCCGCCAAATTCCTGTGCGCTCCAAGACGTATATTTGTTTTTTCTTAAACGTGACCAACGTTGGATTGCGCCATTGCGTTGTTATTGCGTGCTCGTAGTGACGGGAAGATGTGATACATCGATTCGCCATACTCTGATGTGTACCAGCTACCAGCGTCGAAGACTACAGCCTCTGGACACTTGTACCATGCCAAAGAAAGATATGTAATGAGGTCTGTGATCTTTCTTGTCTAGTGCTGCATTTTGCGGATTGGCTGGTCGGACGTTCGATGCAATTTGACGTGATCTCTGGAAAGTGTTCTATTACGTAGAAATTGTCTGTCACTCGCTGTGCGTTTGAGTACACATTACCAATAATCCCTCTTGCGATCCCAAGCAGAATTAAAGTGGCCAACTCTCGGCGTCCCACAATAAAAGAAACTCCCTTACTCCTCCCTCCCCCTAGCCTCTTCAATCGCATTCTCCCAATTGTAGAATTTGATGTATATGCCTTCTGTGATGCTGATACAGCTGCTTCCCACCGCACACCCCGTCCACAAGCCCAGCAATTTCCAGTCGGCGGGAAAACACAACGCTAGCGCCAAGGGCACCGCGATAATGTAGTACACAAAAAGATTACACCAACCGCCGATCGCCTGCTTGCCCAAGCCACGCAGTAGCGCATTGACCAATGCCGTCGTCGAGTCGCAGAACTGGAAGACTGCTAGCAGTGGCAAGACCGTGGACACGATTTCCCGGACCACGGGGTCCGTGGTGAAAGCCTTGGGCAGTACATTCTTGCAGGCCGCGAGGACGATAAAGTCAATGAGGCCGATGGCGAGGAAGGTCAGGATGTAGCATTTTGTTGCTATCCGCGCTGCCCTGAGGCTGCCGGCGCCAATCAGGTTGCCCAGGCGTGTGGAGACGGCGACGCCGACAGCGAAGGGGATGTGGTAGATTGATACAGCCATGGTCATGACAATGCTCTGCGCGGCGAGATGCGCGGTCGAAAGATAGGAAGACGAGAATGTCAGGATGTCAAAGGCCAGCCATTCCGTCTCAACCATGACAATACCGGGGACGGCAAGTTTGGCCATCGGGCCCCAGTTTGAAAAGGCAGCCTTTGAAAAGCCACCCCAGCATTCGAGCGACGAGGGATTGATGAAGTAGACGTAGACCCAGAGCAACAAGGGAAGGAGGTTGTTGGATACGACGGTTGCGAGGGCTGCGCCAGTCAGATCCCAGTCCAGTACGAAGACGAAGACGTAGTTAAGGACGATGTTAATGGGTGTTGCAATGAGGAGCACAAAAAGAGAGGCATTGAAGAGGCCTTGAGCTTGCGTGAAGCGTTTACCAGCTTCGAAGATGGCGTAGCCCGGTGCGCCTAAGAGGAGGAGCGACAAGTACTTCCCCGCGAGATGTGCCAGCTCTTTCTCGGGAACCAGAGCTGCGAGGATCCATCCCGAGGTCAACCAGAGGGCTCCGATGGGGACAGTCACCAGCAACATGAACATACACATGCGCTGCAGGTGCAGACCGACTAGTGTCTTCCTCCCGCTCCCATACGCCTGCGCGCACAGCGTATCTAGGCTCGTCGCCAACCCTTCATACACCGCCAATCCCGTGATGTTGGCTGTCATGCTGGCCAGACTCACGGCACCCAATTCGTCCGTCCCAATGTGGCCTACCACGAAGATTGTCACCAGGCTGAAGTTGTACTGTAGCAAGTACGTGAGCATCAGTGGGATACTGCTCTTGAACAATATCCTGGCCTCTGTGCCTGCGGTCGTATGCAACTCGACTGTTCCATTGGGGCTGACGAGCCTTTCCAACTCACTCGCATCGGGCAGGGTGCCGTACTGCTGGCTCAGCTTCCTGGCCTCAGACAACAATCCAACTCTTTCCTCACCGCTTGTGGAGAACCGCCTCGGCCCCGCGCTCGAGTCCATCTTCTTCCTTTTCTTTTTCGACTTGCCAATGCTAGGGCAACTGGAGACAAACGGACAAGGCACGAAGTTGAGTGCTAGACTGGAGATGTCGGTGTAATATTCGTTGCAGACGGCTTCGTTTTTTAGATGCGCCTCGAAGTCGGACGCGGCACACGAGTCTGGTGATGGAGGTGCGGGTTGGGCTCTAGGCGCACCAGTGCCGGGACAAGGCCCACCTCGGTGCATCGCGACAGCAGATCTAAGAAACTTGCGGTAAGGTGTGGTGGGTTAGCGAACGCGCATTTCTCCGCCCGCCTGCTTGAGCTGTTGTTGTTTTCCCGTAAGGAGGCTGAGGGTCCAGCGAAGGATGAGAAGTTGTGCGAAAGACTTATTGACGCTTTCATCTCCGGTTTTGGAGCGCCGCATTTGAACAGGGCCCAGGGTCCTTATCTGAGGCTGCAGCAGCGATGATGCCCGCTGCGCTTGCCAACCGTTCGATTGCTCGAGCCGTATTGCGTGCTGCGCGGCCGCTGACTTGTGCAGAACGGTCGCTGTCCGATTGGTGTGCAAGACACGGATGGAGCTGCGGTTTGCGGAGTTCGGCTGCATCTCCACGCTCGCGATGCAGTACAGCGTCAACGTGTCTGCTATCTGCTGGAGCTTTGCAGATGTCTGTAGTTCCATGTGCAGATGTCGGTATCGCTACAGCCATGCATGATCTGCTGTTGCTGTGCGACAAGACGTTGAGGCCATATCGCACGGTTCCTTTGCGGCGGCGAGTCACATTCCATGTGCCGGCGATGGTCTTTCCTTGGAGATCCGCACATCTAGTGAATGTTTAAAGGAGAGAGAGGTACGTTGCTAGATTTCTTATTCTGCATCTAACGTTCTATAGAACATCATGTCTAGGTACGCAACCCAATCGACATAGCCCTCACAGCTTGCCCCACGACCTTGGACAAGTCAGAATCCCCGGTCAATTGTTGAGGTCAATACCTACTCTTGGCCCTTCCCCTTTGGCTGCACCAACTTCTCGACCTCCGGGTCCTTGGTGATCTCGCCGTAATCCGGCCTTGGGAGCTCGAACGCCTGCGTCGTCCTCGCATATGTAATGCCACCTAACCTGCTAATCGGCTTCGATACCGCTGGATCAATAAGCACGCCCTGCTCATCAATCGCATCCTCGCGCACCCAGAAGTTGACGCCTTCAAGCAGAGCTGTAACGCCAGTCTTTTTGCCTGGTGTACTGGGGCTCTTGCTCGTCCACTCCCGCGTCTCCACCAGCTTCACCTCGACGCTGAATACAGCCTCCTTGACTCTATCCGGTCTGACAATCTTGCTCTTCTCCGGCGTCAGTCCGGAAAAGGACCACTCTGATACGCCCTCTGGTGCGTTGATCGACGTGAAATTCGCAGCCTCGACGTATTCCTCGCTGATGATGTTGATGACCGCTTCCTTGGTCTCAAGCAGGTTCTTCAGCGTGTCTTTTGCCCGGTCCATTCCTCCTGCGAAACCCAAGACGAAAATCGGTGGGTCGTGATTCACCATGTTGAAGTAGCTGAACGGCGCAAGATTCGTGCTCTTTCCATCTGCACTGATTGTGCTCGTGAAGCCAATGGGTCGCGGAATGACGGCGCTGATCAATAGCTTGTAATTGTGTACTACGGGGCGACCTTCTTCGTAAGGGTCGATTGAGCGGTGCTGCTTCGAAGAATTGGAGCCATTATTTGCGCCTGAGCCAGTCTTCCAGTCTGGTTTCGGTGTCTGTGTGTAGTGGAATGATGTGGCTTGGTCAAAAGCTGGGCGCGAGGCTTCGACGGCTTTGAAGTCGCCATGCGGGTTACGCTTGATCTCCTTTTCCGCGTCGTACTTCGTGTTGGCAGCGTCGTAGTCCTTGGAAGACATGATGGGCGAGCTGGTGCGAAAGTGTCGATTTCTGGGTATTGCTATGTGGCGGCCAAGTCTCTTATACGCGATGACGCGATTCATACTTATTCAGCGGCCTTAGGGAAGAAGTAGATGGAGGCTTGAGCAGGGCGGAAAGTCACGGCGGATACAATTCCGAGCCGCGGAACGTACACACGCTCTAGATCATTTCAAGCTACAAACCAATCCTACGTCATGAGGTATCGATCTTAATTGTCATTGCTCTAAGAAGCGGCCTTGCGAGTATCTCCGACCAAAACGCGAACCACTAGTGACCTTTCCTTTGGTACCTAGGTATTGCAGCACGCTTAGGACCGGTATCATGATGTAGCCGAAGGTACGCGTCGGGCGGATAGCAGCGTTGGTACCCCGCCGCAGCTTGAGCTATCTTTACCCCACCAAAGCTATCGAGCTATCAGCTCAGCTTGATGAACGGTCAGGAGACTGCAGGCGGTTCCAAGCAGAAGCAGGTATTTGCCAATTAGGCTATCTAGATACACTCAATACATATACATCAGTCTTGCTTCGCGCCAATCTTTGAGACTGCTCTACCGCCCCATCATTTTCGACCTTAACCTGCAGTTTAGGTACTTTGACATTCGCCGAATGTTGTGACATAATCTCGCGAGATAAGACCCAGCAACGCATTGCTACTAGACTATCTGAGTGGTCAACACAACAGGCCCATTGGCGAAGCTTCTCATCTCCGACATTAATCATGGCAGACTACGAGACGTACAAGCTTGGGAACTTCAAGCTGAAGTCTGGTGGGGAGATCCCTGATGCGTTTCTCGCATACAAGACTCTGGGTGACCCTTCTCTACCTGCCATCGTCTATCTAACATGGTACTCCGGTCGTGTGTATTATCCTTGCCCTTTCTTCGAATTTGCGACTGACCCGGCCATAGTGATATCAGATAACCTATGGCTTACGGGCTCGGACAAGACCCTCGATCCATCTAAGTACTATATTATTATTCCCGCGCTCTTCGGCAATTCTCAGTCCTCATCGCCATCGAACATGCCCAATCTACGACCCTTCCCCGAGGTGCTCTTCTACGACAATGTGCGTGCGCAGTACGAGCTCATCACCAAGCACCTCGGCATCAAGCATGCGCGCGCTGTGCTTGGGTGGAGCATGGGTGCAGGACAGACGTATCAATGGATGACGCAATATCCAGACTTCATGGATCTTGGCATACCATTTTGTGGAAGCGCGAAAACAAGTCTACATAATCAGGTGTTCCTTGAGGGTGTCAAGAGCGCACTGTATGCCGCGAAAGGAACGAGCTCAGCGGGTGTAGCGAAGGCGGACGTTGACACGGCAGATGCGCAAGGGGCGCGGTTGAAGTCGTACACCGGCTTTTCTGATGAGAACACAAAGATCGGACTGAAGGCGTTAGGCCGTGTGTATGCCGGGTGGGGCTTCTCGCAAGCATTTTATCGTGAGAAGGTGTACGAGACGGCGCCCTCACTTGGATACAAGAATCTGGATGACTTCCTTGTGAACTTCTGGGAAGCATGGGCTCTAGCCAAGGACCCAGAAAATATGCTTACCATGGCGCATACCTGGCAGGCCGGTGATTGCTCGCAGCAGGAGCCATACAATGGCGACTGGGCCAAGGCCATGCAAGGTATCAAGGCTAAGGCCCTGGTACTGCCGGCGAAAACAGATCTTTATTTCCCACCGGAAGATTCGGAATTGGAGGTCGAGGCCATGCGGCCTGGAATCGGGACGTTGAAGGTGTTCCCTAGCATATGGGGCCACTGGGCTGGCGGTAAGTACAAGATTTCGTCGCAAAGGGTGTACGCTCAAAGCTAACAAATCCAGGCCCCGGCCAAAGCACTGAAGACGTCAAATGGCTCGACGAGAATATGAAGCAGTTCTTCGCGGATAACTGAGAGTACCCGGGCAGTGGACGCCTATCTGTAATGTACAAATTCAAGATGCTCATCGTTCTTGTGTCCAGTCCACTGAACCAACAACCCTGAACCTGCCATGGAAGCCTGTCCGTTCAATAACATAGACCTTATCAACGAGCCAGCGCAAACTCTTAGTCGCACCGTCTTGGGGTTGGCAAAAGCTAGATATGCCTTCACTAATCTCTTCGCTGAGCTGCTCCGCTTCTTGGTCAGTCCGTGCCTGACCAACAGAAAGGTGAGGTGTGAATGCTCGATGGTCGCTGTCGCATTCAGCGAATTCAGCTTGCAATGCGGCCTGCAGCTGCTTGACGTTCTCATCAGGGGTGGGTCCAAGCCATACAGTTTTGCTGGTCTTGCTGTGTGTGAACATGGCAGGTGGGTCAGCATTGAGTGAAACTTGAAACGCTCGAATGTTAGAGGTGGCTCTCTCGAGTCGTGATTGTATGGCTTGATTCAGGCGAGGTGCATTGCCGTTAGAGATTTCCAGTGGTGATGTAAGAAATGGATAGATCAGGTTGATGTGAGGCGGCCACCTCTTGAAGTTCTTGTCGTGAACAGCACGCACAGCTTCAATTGGGGGCGTGATGCTGGACGGCGGAAGTAGCGCAATTGCAGTTTTATATGTAAGATGCGCTGGGAGTTGGAACGCCATCATTTGACTTCAGACGGTGATGATGGTGTTGCAGGCATCATGGACGCGTTGTGACTACGGTGAGGCGTTGTGGCGCGTGCAAGCTTGGCGCCTGATGGTTGCGCCAAAGACAGAAGCAGCGTCGAACCCTCACTACATCCTTTTGCTGCACATAGACCCAAAGGTCGCGTCGACATGTGGGAGCGCTCATACCGTCAGTACTAACATCGCAGGACCACGCCGCCAGCGCCCACTCCTTCGATTACGTAGCTCCTGCCAGCTGCCATCTTCTTTGCGCCCAGCCCGCCGCTGCGAGTGCGCTTCGAGGACGTCTTTCCTTCGCCGCACCATCCAGTCGCCGACATGGCGGAGACACAGCCCAGACAATGGGGCGTCACGGCGCCCATCTCGACGCAGCAGCCATCGCCGGCCGACCTAAAGCTGAACGACGAGCTCGTCGAGGAGCTTAAAAGACAGAACGTCTTTGAGAGCCCCGAAGGTTCCGACACGCGGTATGGAAAGCCTGTAGTGCTCCTGGAGCAACCAGCTGATTCAGTATAGCGTGCGCGTGCTTAGGCATATGCAGGGGGTCGTCAACAAGTTCTGCCAGCATGTCGGCAAGCTGAAAGGCCTGCCGCAATCGACCATCGATACCATGAGCGGAAAGATCTTCTGCTTTGGCAGTTACGCGCTTGGCGTCCACGGACCTTGTCAGTATACATAGTACTTCTTCCAGACAAGCGAAGCTGACAGCTAGCCTCAGCCTCTGATATCGATACACTTATCGTTGCCCCGAAGTCAGTCTCGCTCAACGACTACTTCGATCACTTCGAAACCATCTTCAGAGGCATGTCTGACGAGAAACTCATCACCGAGATGAATCCCGTCCCTGAAGCTTTTGTCCCGCTCATCAAGATGGAATACTCAGGAGTCAGCATCGATCTTCTCTTCGTTTCACTTCCCTCCATGACGCAGATTCCGAAGGACTTGGAGGGTGTGGATAAGAACATGCTGCGTGGCCTTGACGACACAGCCATGCGCAGTGTGAACGGCACTCGTGTCACGCTAGAGCTTATGCAGTCGATACCCCAGATCAAAAGCTTTCGACATGCCTTGCGTGCGGTGAAGCTCTGGAGTAACCAAAGAGGCATATACGGAGCTGTATTCGGATTTCCAGGAGGTATTGCCTGGGCTATCATGGTTGCTCGCATTTGCCAGCTATATCCCATGGCCTGCGGTGCCACCATACTCACCAAGTTCTTCAGGTTAATGGGCAAATGGCCATTTCCACGACCTGTTATGCTGAAGAATATCGAGGAAGGCACATTGAATCTTCGAGTGTGGAATCCGACGCAGTACCCCGGAGATCGGGCCCACTTGATGCCCATCATCACGCCTGCGTTCCCATCCATGTGTGCTACACATACCATCATGCATTCAACATTGGATGTCATGAGAGAAGAATTCGAAAGGGCTGATCAGCTCATCAACAGCGGGAGCGGGGTTCTTGAAGGCAAGAAGCAATGGAAAGACCTATTCTACAAGCATACCTTTTTCACCAAGGACCACAAGTACTACCTGAGTGTCGTTGCGGCAAGTCGCACTGAGAAAGCGCACTCTACGTTCTCCGGTCTGGTCCAGTCCAAGTTTCGTCTGCTGTGCAAGAACATTGAAGATGGTCAGTGTGGCATCGACATTGCGCGACCCTGGATGAAGGGAATCAGCCGAGTCCACCGATACGAGAACGAAGATGAGGCAGACAAGATTATCCAAGGAAACACTGATCACCAGATTACAACATCAGAGATTCCTACTGTGGCGTCGGGCGAAGAACCACCATCAGGCATCATGTATACCACGACTTTCTATGTCGGTCTCAAGCTGAAGCCAGGTACTTGCATCTTTGCGCCGTAATATTGAGTCGAAACTGACGTAAAGTGTAGATGGCACCAAGTCGCTCGACATTTCTTATCCCGTGAGCGATTTCAGAAACATTGTCACAACCAACAATGGCTACGATGACAAGACCATGTCCGTTCGTGTAGTCCACACGCGCAAGTAAGAAGCCACATCCATGGTCATAAATTGGTTGCTAACAACTTAGCTACCAACTTCCCGATGATCTGTTCAGTGAAGGCGAAACACGACCGCAGAAAGCCCCCAAGAAAGAGAAGAAGAGGGATGCGACCAAGGCTGCTAAGCGCCACTTTGCCGAGACAGGGCTTGACGTGCGTAGAACACGAAACACCAACTTTCCGAGACGTACTCTAGCGGCTCGGGAGTCATTTATGCTCTCATGCTGACGATTGTGCTAATATAGGACAGCCAACTTGCAGCAGCGAAGCGTCAACAGTCCGAGCATCCCACCAACGGAGCATCCCCACCAGTGGCAGCATAAGCTTCCTTTCAGCTAAGCTCGCACATGTTCGATATCCCTCCTCCCCTATCATGCTCGCACATTGAGGGTACGGGTCATCTGACATTCACCTTTTCCAGTTACAGTTGCGCTTCAATGCGCATCCTAAAATACTCAGACCAACACCATGACGAACTCGCGATCGTAGCCGACGGATACGTGTTGCCAGTCACTGCGCGAAAACGGCCGCTATCGCCGCCTCCACACAATCCAGCGTTACGCCTTACGTTGGCTGTGTAGCAAAAGCAACAAAAAAAGGTAAAAATGGCAGCAGTCTTGCGCCACCTTTACAAATACAAAAAGGTTTGTCCGTAACCGTGTCGAACTCGTTCCACTTGTTCTTCAATGCCGCATTACCCGATCAGGTTCCGATCTAATTTCAGCTTTGGGGGCGTTCTCTTTCAGCGACATGCATGTCCAGGCGAAAAGGAAAGAGGTGGGAAAGGTGTGGGAGCATACAAATTTGATTTCACCAACTGCCGATGAGCGGCGACTCACAGCAGGGAACGATGCGTTTCAAGGTTGCTTGGATTGGGATTGTGTATATAAAGTGAACAGCCACAAACAATAATCTACCACCGTTTGGAGCCTCCGGGCTTCGCAAAATCGAATGCCACTTCCCACACTGTGGATTAATGACACCAGTCACAGGTCATACGCCCAAAAGCCTATTACTTGTATTCTTAGGTCTTATATCGTGCAATGATAGATCTGCGTTATTCTTGTCAGGCAGTGGCATTAGTTACGATATTGCATTTGTGTAGGCCAGTACTATGCTAAACACTTTCTAGATATGCTAGTAACTTTTACCGAAGATTACTTCGCCCCCTATGATTTAAATCGAGGATTCAGACCTGGAGAGGCCGGGGTTGTATGTATACAGCCTATGAACCTCTTACCTAGCGCTGAAAACCGTTAAAAGGATTCAGCATACATAAACGAGCGAACTACCCGTGCCAAGCATCTGCAGTTCTCTTATCTTTTTTGGTTACTTGGTTGGCTGGCAATGCCTCAAGGGATATCTTGGAATGGATCAACGCTTTCTTGCGAAGCTGGCGGTACCACTGTCTGCTCCCCGTTTCCTTCTAGGTAGAATGGGCTCCTTCCAAGAACCAGCTCCAGAATTCCACAAAAAGCGATACCTCCGAAGAGTAGCGTCAGACAGCCTAAAACGTCGGTTACAAACCACCCCCAATCACCATTGACCGCAACCCAAGCCGGAAAGGCAATAAACCCGTAGATCCCACCTACAGATATTGGAGTGAGAAAGAGCACAGTAAGCGATCTCCAACCAGTCAGAAGGCTACGCCAACGGTAGGCAAGGGCGGTTGCCAGAAATACTCCAACAGAATTGGGGGCCATCCACCACCAGGGAAACATATTCAAGACGACCAAGGGCTGGTTTCCATAGTAGTGGTAGACGCCCATAGGGAGGAGGGTCTCTTCGACAAAAAGGTCCGACAGCATCATGAACCCTAGAAACCACCATAACGTCCTAGTTGTCGACTTTTGGTGCAAGAGCTGTAAGTTCGTTTGCATCAACGCCCCGTAACCAAACCAGATGGGGATCCAAGGCAGCATCTCACGGCCCAGGATGTGGAACGAGGCGTTTTTGTCTGTTCATGGATAGTATATACAACCCAGGACATCAATGAAGGTTTCTGGGAATGCAATCATGGCTCCGCTGAGGGGTAGTACCGGAGGTAGTAATGTTCGCGTTCTTCGAGCGTCTCGGGCACCAAGAAGAACAGCGATGAGACCAATAGCAGTCATGGCGATTATGCATATAATGTTGTTGGTCCGCGAGTACGGTAAGTCGGTAGGTGGATTAGGAAGATCGAAACGTGGATCGATGTTGAAGTCCGGGCTCCCTCTCTTGGGTCGTTTATGGAGATAAGATCCAACGAAGGCAAGAGCTACGACACATGATAGTGCAGACCATAATGCAAATTTCCGCCTTCGTGAAGGCTTGGACTGTGATATATCCATGTTTGGAGTAAGCGCAGGTATGAGCGCAATCTGGGATTGTGCAAAGAGAGATTGGGAGGACAGACGAAGGATGTCAACATGAAGAGAAGGTACGCAATGACACAATATACATACGTACTGAAGACCATGATCGTATGATGTACTTTGATAACGGATTAGCCGATATACTCACAGGTTCACAGTAGACCGAAAACGAAATTGAGAATCCATTGTTTGAGACAAGCAGACGTAGAGCTTCCGGATACTTTCCTTGCCTTTAGTCGTCCTACTAATGTGCTCGGCTGTGGTAGTTTGCGAGGATCCGAGCCGATCTGAGCTGCTCGGCCGAGGTTTGATGCAAAGGCACGCTAGTGTCTGCCACTGACCAGTGACCACTGACTACGCTAAGCTGCCCTCTAACGTTAGCAGAATTGTAAACGGAAAATGGGTTATCTGACAAAGTGTTAAACAATAATGCTGACGGCTTTATTAACTGTAAGGTGTAAGTTGCTGCAATACTCGCGAGCGCTTAGTGCGTTTGGGAAGAGAGCAAGATGCCGAACTTTGTTACATTCGTAGCAGATCTATGCTGTTGCAATATTCAAAGACTTTTGGCTTGGGCAGATAAGGTAGAGTCTAGGTAGCTCACTATCTGCATAGTGAAATCAAGAAATGCTAGACAGGTGATCGAGTGGCCGGATGACGAGCTAAATATTTCCATGGAGAAATGTCTAAGGTTGATGTAAGGTTCTGGGTGTTTTGGAACTCAGAATGCTCTCTGATACTTCAATACGTCTATATGCAGTTTCCAGACATAAGCTTGGTACTGGGGGATATCCCGCGGGCAACTGCGGCGTCTTATGTTCACCTTGCTCCCACACACTCTTGTGGAACCCGAACTGATGAAGAACCACGCATTTAGCGATGTAAAGAAGCGTTAGCAAGCACGGACGATGTTATAAGAAGGTCATATTCTCTGTGTTACTGCGGTCAATGAGTATCTCATCTTCTGCTGTGTATAAAGAGGTATCTCCCATGACGGTCTTGGGGTCTTTTTCCTTAGAGTATGTTGTCAGAGGTATCTAGAGCATGCATGATAAGACTTACCAATCGAGCCCGTCACATGCCCTTATAGTGATGGTTGTTTGCGCGCTGGTAGCGACAAATCTTGGCGTATAAATGCCCATCACAGGCTTCTTTTTCGCTTGAGTACGCTTCGATTAATAGTGTCCTAAGATTGAGACTGATGTGTTTAGGGTAATATTCTCAAGTCCTATATTGTGCACTCATAGATCTGCATCATCCTCGTCAGGCAGCGGCATTGGAGGAAAACATGACATTTCCGCCAAGTATCCAGGCCCGTCATTGAGCAGCCATCCACCAACAATCTCTTGCTTCATAGATCCCTCCGAACCGTCGGCCTCACATGCCATCAAGCCAGGGTTCTGCGAAAATCCCTGCCCGATCACTACTGGCAAAGCCTTCTTCTTGCCCGGCACCGCACTCGCCGCCGTGTCCCAATTGAAGCTCTTCTTGCAGCCAGGACAGAACATACAAGGACAGCCGCCATCTTTCTCAATCACAAGCTGGCAATTCGGACAACGCTTGCCATCTCTAGACTGCATAAGCTGCAGCGTTTCCTTCTCCGGATCGCTCATCTTCGCAGTGACAGCGGCAGCGCTGACTTCTGCGCACGTCTGATCCACATGCCAGGGCACGCAGCACGACGCGCAGGCGCGGAACGCACACGCATTGCACTCCACATGCGGATATCCTGGCGCCGACGCATCCAAAAGTCCCGTGAAATCACAGCTGGGCGATAGACACGTAAACAGGCCCGTGTCAGTGCGCCAGTGTTCAAACGTAGCTAGATTGTACTCTTCCAGCTTCTCTGCCGGAAAGTACGCCATTACCAACTCCCAAGGCCACAGCGTCTCGCACCCGGGCTCTATGCAGCCCACGCGCACGCGCCGCGCGCCATGCGTGTCCAGACGCGCGGCCATGAACGCGCCCACGCACGTCTTGCACACTGGGTCGACGCGGGGGCGTGACGGGTTGCGCGCGAGATGTGCGATGCAGGGATGCGGCGCGTCTAGCTCTAGTCCGAAGTATCTCTTGGGGGGCACCCAGCGGATAAAGCTCGCACTAGGCAGATGAGAGATGCATATCCGGCATGTGAAGTGGGAAGGGGGCGGAGGACGGGGTTTGGGGTTCTTGTTGATCTTGCGCTTGGGATACCAGGGGTCCAGATGTGGTCGTCGTTTCTTTATCTTGTGCGTTCTGCGGTTGATGTTTGATGCAGTTGTTGGTATGCATTGTGTGGTTGCAAGCGTCTTGGTTCGAGAGCGAAGGACTCGTGTTGGTGCTGGAACGTTGGCCATGTTTGGATCTGGGTTTAGACGATCTCTCCAAGCTTGTCAAGAGCTTGTATACGTATAATTATGATAGCTGGAGGCCGACAGTTCCACCTCAGTCTGGTCATGGTGCGCCTATACATCGTCGATACCGATCAGGCTGAGCGAATGACACTACATCCATTCAAGTAGAAATCAGGCAGAAGCGTGTAGGCTGCAGCGAGGCCCACAACAAGGCTACACCGCTGGACTGCGTAGCCATACGCCAATGGCGCAACTGACCGAGTCCTATTGGACACGTTATTTTATTCAGGTACTCACCGTTCATGTCGGCTGTCGAGAGCCGTCGATGCTCTGTGGTGTTGTCTCCGCTCCGAACAGGGGTGTCGACTCACCGCCCACGCTAACTTTTTTTCTGCCGTACATTTCGAAGATTGGGTTCGGGCGTGATCTTTAAGTCCTGCGCTGTTTAGTAGCTTCACCCAAAGTCCCACCGAACTATGGCGCCCAAAGACGACGATTTTGTTTTTACCATCGACGACGATGACGTGGTTTCCGACGATGGCGGCGCCGAAGACCTTGAGGTCGCGAAGCTGGCTGGCAAAGGCCAAAAACGCAAATATACCGAGGACCCAGATCTGAACGTGCTGCCAAAGGGAGTAGGCTCCAAGAAGGCCAAGAAAGAGAAAAAGAAGGGCAAGAAAGGGAAGCAGGCGAGCCCAGAACCCGAGGAGGACGAGCCCGAGATGATCAAACCTGGAGAGGATGTCGACGGGAACGACGACATCGATTCGGACTTCGAATTCGCGGTCGGCGACATTGATACCGGTGTCGTGGAGGATTTTGATGGTTGGGGCTTGAGCGCTGAGAAGCAAGAAGCTGCCGCGAGGACCTCGACGGCTGTAGATGTTGATGAGATCATCGAGAGACGGCGCAACAAGAAGAAGAACGCTTCAAAGAGGAAGGAGGAAGAAGCAAATGAGTCTGACCCAGAAGACGAGGGTGATTTCACAGGGTTTGGAGACGACGACGAACTCTTAGCAGACGACGCTTTCGGCATGGGTGCTGGCAGTGACACCGAGTCCGAGGCGGAAGGCGAGGAAGATGAGGAAGAAGATAATGAGGCTGGCTCTGCCGACGAAAACGAGGCTGGGGACTCCGATGATGATTCAGATGCTGAGTCTGTCGCCTCAGAAGTCGTACACCCCGAAGACGCAGCACAGTCAGAAGACGATGACATGAGCGATAAGGAAGACGCAGAAGAAGCGAAGAAGGCGGCGGCTTTCTTCGCGCCAGAGGAGGACGTCCCGGTCAAGAAGGGCAAGAAGGGCGCGAAGGTCACAGGATCTTTCCAGTCTATGTCGCTATCTCGGCCCATCCTGCGAGGTCTCGCCGCTATAGGCTTCACGGAGCCAACACCAATTCAAGTGAAGACTATTCCCATCGCTGTCGCCGGTAGGGATTTGGTCGGAGGCGCCGAAACTGGTTCCGGTAAAACAGCTGCCTTCCTCATCCCCATTCTCGAACGTCTCCTCTACAGACCGAAGAAGGTACCCACCACTCGCGTTGCCATTCTCATGCCCACTCGTGAGTTGGCTGTTCAATGTTTCAACGTTGCGACCAAATTGGCCTCCTTTACGGACATCACATTTGCGCAGATGGTCGGTGGTTTCTCCATGCGCGATCAGGAAGCTGTCCTGAAGACCAGGCCAGATGTTGTCATTGCAACACCGGGTCGTTTCATCGATCACATGACAAACTCGGCTTCTTTCCAAGTCGAGCACCTCGAGATTCTGGTTCTTGATGAGGCCGATCGTATGCTTGAAGAGGGATTCGAGAGCCAGCTGAACGAGATTCTTACAACCATTCCCAAGTCAAGGCAGACGATGCTGTTCTCCGCTACCATGACCAGCTCGGTCGACAAGCTCGTGCGCGTTGGTATGGACAAGCCTGTGCGTTTGATGGTTGATGCGAAGAAGCAGACTGTTGCTGGTCTTACTCAGGAATTTATTCGTCTGCGGTTAGGCAAGGAGGATAGGCGTCTGGCGTATCTTATGTATCTCTGCGACAAGATCTACACTGAGCGCGTTATCATCTTCTTTAGGCAAAAGAAGGAAGCGCACAGAGTCCGCGTCGTTTTCGCGTTGTGCGGATTGAAGGCGAGCGAATTGCACGGCAACATGAGCCAGGAACAGGTATGGTCCAAGTCCAGGGTTTCACACACTTTTACTGACAATGATGAAGCGTATCCAATCCGTGGAGGCCTTCCGTTCTGGAGCGTCAACTCACCTACTTGCCACCGATGTCGCGTCCCGTGGTCTCGATATCAAGAATGTCGCAACAGTCATCAACTATGAAGCACCGCAGAGTCACGAAATCTACCTCCATCGTGTTGGTCGTACCGCTCGTGCTGGACGCAGTGGTCGCGCGTGCACACTTGCTGCCGAGCCTGATCGTAAGGTCGTGAAGCAAGCAGTCAAGACCAGCCGCGATCAAGGAGCAAAGGTTGTCAGCCGACAAGTTCCGGCTGAAGAAGCGGACAAGTGGATCAAGAAGATCAAAGATCTCGAAGATGAGATCGAGGAGGTTCTTAAAGAAGAGAAGGAGGAGCGTGTGCTGAGCATAACAGAGCGTGACCTCAAGCGCGGCGAGAACATGATCAGACACGAAGACGAAATCAACTCGAGACCCAAACGCACGTGGTTCGAGACGGAGAAGGAGAAGGCGGCAGAGAGAGAAAAGGGAGCCCAAGCGCTCAACAACGCCACAGGTGGCTCAGTCAAGAAGAAGCAGAAACTCAGTCACAAGGACAAGAAGAAGCTGGAGGCAAAGGATGATCGTGTAGAAGGCAAGCAGTGGAAGAAGGGAAAGGCAGACCGAGGCTTGACTACAGCCAAATCAAAGGAGAAGAATGCGCATATCAAAGCGAAGACACAGAAGGCAGTGCATGGCAAGAGGAAGCTCTAAGCCAAGCGAGGCGGACGCTAGGTAGCGGCTTGGTAGTAGCAGGGGCAGTAGTCGTACGACGATCAATGTACAAAGTTCACATCTCATTTCATCGCTGCAAACAGAACGCAAGGCTGCCGTCAGCTCTGGCAGCAAGTGAGCAAGACACGTAATAGCAGCGGAGGTCCATGCCAAGGACGGCCCCCTTTCGAGCCTAGCCGCACAGCCGGATCTCGCGGGCGGACGAAACTGTTTCTCGAAGCCAATTTCAAGGCCACTTCTCTACGCGTATTTCACTCCTGCCTCGCACGCCATTCTCTCCCCACTACCTGCACTCTTATCAGCGCGTCCAGCCTTTGCACCGCGACCCCGCGATCACCACCGAGGCCCCCTGTCAACAACCCCGGCGAGCTAGAGCTCCGTTATCTTATCGGCACTTTCTGCGCAGCGAAAGTGAGATTGCCAGCACGCGGCACAACACCACAATGGCCTCTTCACAGCAACCCATGAACAGCAACGGCGCCGCTGTGCGCACAACCGGCGAGGAAGAAGACGAGGAAAACATTTTCCTGTTCGTCCCAAACTTGATCGGTCGGTCCTTCCACAGCGTCAAATACCAGCAGCAGAGCATGCTGACAGGCTCCAGGCTACGTCCGCGTCTTCCTCGCCCTCATTTCCCTCTACTACATGCCCCTCCACCCGCGCACATGCACAGCACTCTACAGTGTGTCATGTCTCCTAGACGCGCTCGACGGCTACGCAGCCCGCTACTATGAACAGAGCACCAAGTTCGGTGCAGTGCTGGACATGGTCACCGATCGCTGCACCACATCCTGTTTGCTCGTGTTTCTTGCACAGGCCTTCCCTCGCTGGAGCATCATCTTCCAGGGCCTGATCTCGCTCGATCTGGCCAGCCATTACATGCACATGTACGCGACGCTGAGCATGGGCGGAAGCTCACAGAGCCACAAGGACGTGTCCGCAAGTCGGAGCTGGATCTTGAGGCAGTACTACACCAACAAGGTATGCACTTCCCGCTTCTGTGTCAGTCAATTGCATGAACTCACATGCTAACTTGACGTAGTGGGTCCTCTTCACCTTCTGCGCTCTCAACGAGATCTTCTTCATCGCGCTGTACCTGCTGTCCTTCTCCTCGCCATACCTGAGCCCCACGCTCTTCGCCGACTCCTCCAACCCCTCTTCGCTCAACCCAGGAACACCCGCTGCGCCCAAGCCCAGCATGTTCTTCGCGTCGCCGTTCTCTGCTGGCGCTATGGAGGCGGCACGTGCGAACAAGATGGACTCGACGGTGCCGTGGATCTGCATGATCATCAGCGCGCCCATCATGCTGGCAAAGCAGATCATCAACGTGGTGCAGATGAAGAAGGCGGCTTCGTGGCTTGCCGAGGGCGACAGGGCGGCGAGGCGAGCCCAGGGACTGCCCAGGAAGCTGTCGAAGAAGACTCAGTAGACGAGTCGCAACACTAGGCAATGTGTGCACGTACGCACATAACGCGGCCATTTTCTCTGCAGCCGAGGCACTGCACCACGCTCGAACACAACCAGCAGCGCAGCTCCAACCTCGCCGACATTCGCTCTCTGTCATCTTTCAGCAGCCAGCTCTTCCAGACTCGATTGACCTATGCCGTCAAGTTTTGGTTCCATGCTTCGATTCTACACTTTCTCGTAACTACTTTTATCACTCTCGCCATTTGCGATTCATCATGTGGTAATCCCGCCAGTTACTTCTTTCTTTATTCAAGACTAGGGACGGCAAATAACCATGAGGACGAGTGAAGCGTCATCGCTTCAGACATAGTAATACAAATATTCAAAACATAGACTGATCTTTCCATTGCGGATGACGCTCTTCAATGTTGGTGTGCATCAAACGATGAGCATAGTCCCCAGTCCACAACGAGAGGACAGACGACACCGAACGCGATCCATGCCTAACTGACGCACAAGGTTACGCACCGAACACTTGATCTATACTCTATCCACCTACAGGCCACTACTGTATCGGTTCCCCCAAGCAACTCCCTACCCTTCTCCCCCACCGCTCAAGCAGATCCACCTTGTGTCCGGACTACCTTCCACCCGCCAACACAGCATCCATCGATCTCCATCACTACCATTATCATGCTGCTTGAAACAGCGGCGCAGCACACCGCTTCCGCGGTTTCCTCCTCCTGCGCCACACCCGTCCAGTCTGCCTCAGCCGGCGATGTTCGCCTCAACCCACTGCTGTTTTCCTCATGCCAGCGACGTTTGCATCAACCCAATTATGCTTGCCTAGGTTCAGCCTTGTTTGCCTTGACTCAGCCCTGTGTGTAACGCGTGACACGACTCCGCAATGTTTGCCTCAGCCCTGGAACACCCGCACCGCGCCAACGGTCCCGCGACGTCGCGCGTTGCAGATCCGGGTGCCGGACGGCACAGCAGCAGGTCGCTCTTCCGGACGGCGCTTCCTGGCCGGAGTGCGAGAACCGGGGGCTGGTCTTGCTGAGGCGGCGTAGCGGTGAAGGACGTGCGGCACGGGTGCGAGAACGGAATCGAGATGAGTCAGTGTGTACGTAGTGACGGTAACGTGAAAGGAAAGCGAAGTGTGTCATTGGGGTATAATTTTCCTCCCGCCATGTCCCATCCCGCCAAAATGCGGCGCGAATATACACATTCCCCCTCAGCCGCAAATACAATGTCTCGTCTTCCACGTCTATCCCGGAACCGTGTAGTGCTGTATTAGCCGATGACGTGTGCCAGACAGGCCATCGGGGGTATCGTGCGGTGGCTGTCGAGCGAGCGTGGGGATGCTAAGCATGCGTCGTCGGCTCGTCGGCTCACCGGCTCATGTTACTGATGCTCTAACTCTCGTCTCTCGTCTCTCTAGCGATATCCTGCGTCTACGGTGACGACGCCTTGCCAGCCATTTCGGCGTCTACAAAGCGCGGCCATGTGTTGGTGAAAACTAGGTATTTGATACTCTCGTATGCTGCATCGAAGATGTCTTCGTTGAACTCGCTTGGGATAATGTTGCCTGTGCTGGCCGAGGATGACGAAGTGATGTTGGACAGAATACTAGCCGGGCGGCTCAGAGTTTCTTCCCACGGACAGATAACGTTCTCGCGGAGGATGGGCGACTTTTGTTCGTCTGGAGTATTGCTGCGAGGCATGTAAGGGTCGTATTCCATGCCAGCAAATAGATTCTGCAGAACCTTGAAGATCTTGTATTCGATGTTGATGGGAATCTCAGCGGTGAAAGGGTTGATGAGGGTGAAGTAGATGAGGGAGGCTTCGTTGAACATTTGGCGACGTTGAGATGTCGAAACAACTTTCAGAGATGACCATTTCCTTCGCCAGTTGCGAACTTCACGCAGGAAAATTGCATTTTCGGCTGTGAACTCCTTGGTCGCAGCCCAGACGATAAGAGGCTCGATATTCTGCTCAATACTAAGCTCCAGGGCCTGCATTGAGGCTTTGGGTTTCAGCTCCCGAAACAACTCTTGCGCTGACTTTTGTGATGTTTGTGAAATGGTGGATGTTAACGAAGCAGTCTCCGTCGTTGTTGACATGCGCCTCTGGCGAGGGCTCGACTTGAAGGCATCGGCGAGCGGTATGAGGATGAGGACCTGCTGGCACACGATAAGAGATGGGATAAACCATCCAGCTGGCGCAAAATAGTCTCTGATCTTAGCGACTTGAGGTGCATTTGAGTATGAGAACGCAATCCACAATGGTGTTCCAGGTAGACTGCAGTTCATGTCAGTGTTTTGATCTGATCAAGTTCGAGGCGATACGTACCCTGCAATGATGGCAAGCCTGGTCTGCCACGCCCAGGAGTGGACATCTTGAATGCGGCGAATCTTCCAAAGAATCCATGGCCCAACTGCTGCTGTCCAGAAGAGCTGTATGAAGATGGATGGGATCCTACATTCGAGTTAGTGATTTATCGGCCAAGAGACGTGTTTACCACTTACCATTCGAATCCTTTGCGACACTCCACAAACCCAGCTGCTGTGCCAAAGAAGCCATAAGACGCATGGAACCGACGTGAGCCGAAGTAGAGGGTGATGGTGGGGATAAACTGCGAAGGTTAGCTTCCATTTGACGAGGCGAGCGGAAGTAGCAGCACACCGAGATAATCAAGCCCAAGACGGTGAGTACGTATACTTTACACGCGGCATCGAGATTCTTCCATGCCCTAAGCAGCCCTGCAGGTGTATATGAGATCCGCTCCCGACGAGCACCCTCGAGAAAGTTGCGCGTCATCCGACGCTGGCTCTCATACGCTGTGAGGACCCTAGCATTGCAGGCTGGGTGGGTTAGCGCAAACTTAAAAGATATGTTTGTTAAACCTTACCTTGAAAGAAGGCCATGCCTGATGGTAAGAAGACGGACATTACCCAGAATTCTGCTGAGCATGGATACAGTCCATTCCACGGATACGCCAGTAAGACGAGTGTGAGGTAGACATGGAGCATCGACACCGCGGCGAAAACGATCTTGATATTCCGTATCTGTATGCAAAAAGAATCTCTTCGCCGATAGATAAGTGTGAGTTCGCATGCTAAGGCGATTGTGTACACAATGGCAACGACAACGTATGTGATCCCAAGCGCATCAGTGTTGCTTGCCTTGCCATCGAGTGTTCGTGTCCAAATGGGCGCCATCCTGCCCATGTTGTGGTGGGCTTGTCAGTGGTGATGTACTCAAGCCCAGGGAAGGTGACAGGCTAATCAAATGTTGTCTGGCTGGCCCTCAAGGGAATGTGGATGTTTCTGACCGTCGTGGGAAAGCTGTATGATGATCCTCGGCAGACGCAAGCCACAGTCGACGAGTAACAAGTGAGGGAAGGGTATGTCTATCAGGCTCCACCTCTTTCTTATTACAACGAAGGTGTGGGGAAGGACGGTAGAAGGAGTGAAAGACAGCTGATTACCGAGGGTGCGGGACAGGTCAATCAGATGTCACTTAAGCGAACGGAGAGAGTACACCTGCCAGGGAGCGAGTCGATGCCAGGATCTGATGAAGCAGGATGGAAACATGCACATGGACTGGGCCTCTGGAAAAGAGAGTAGGCAAGAATCAGCTCAGGCGCAACCCAAGACGAAGAGCAGCAAGGGAGGGTAAATAGCAAATCGGCAGCATCCGACCAACTGTGTCCCTCATTTTTGGGAGGGGTGAACCCTGTGCGACCTGAAGGGAGCATTCAGTACAGGGAGAAGACGCGTGAACTGCAGCGCCATGGCGGAGAGCTGTGTCACAGGCGCCGCCACTGGTACACAGACTGCAACCTTGCAATGCCCATAGCAGGCACGGCTATGCTGTTTCTGTATAGGTGTCATCGGGTTGCCTCGAAACTTGACGGCCAGCATGTGGTCAATGGAAGTGTCGATGCGGAAGAGAGAAGTCGGGATGGAAGCTCGAGGATGAGCGGTTGATCTGCGTGCGCGGGCCGTCTGATGATCAACGCCTTCCTGTTCAGACAAACCGGGTTTCGATTGGCGCGTCAGAGCAACATCACCCAACACGACACACCGCGTTAGGCTGCATACCAAGCGCGGCCAGATGGGAACTCTCGCATCTTCTTTGCCGCATCGTCCGAAGGTGTCCGGCGAGGATGCAGGTACAGCTTTCAGCTCTGCTGGCGTGCTAGTCCTTCACCCGTCCGACCACCCTACGCCAGCGCGCTTCCTCAGCCAACGTCTGAACGCGGCCTGGATGCACCAACGAACGGCACGTACAGGCACTGCCGTCGTTTCAGTTTTGTGTAGGACTGTATCTTGCCGTCCGGCAACGACCCTCCGTTTATGCAGCCCGTGCATCTCTGACCTCCAAGTTCGGATGACGGGGAACGTCGCCTTGCATCTCGCCCTACTGTCACTTTTGAAAGGGTTTCACGTCAAGTTTTCTAGAAGCTGGTTGCTTCGCCTCGTCCCTGTCGAGGAAGCATTAACGTGGACGTCAAACCTTAACAGTGTGGATGCGACGTCCGCTTTTGGCGTGGTGTGCGGCTTCTAGACATTGACCAAGAATGCAATACGCCTCTTCCTTTCGATACGATAAGACTCTGGTCAGGCAAGAGCAGGTGATGCGGGGAAGTAACGCGGTGAGAATGTGGCTGTATCAGACCAGCAGGAGGCTCGACGCTTGTCAGCTGTGGCAGGTTGTATCACTCTTGCTCTTCCTAGCTAGAGCCCGCAAAGTTCGATCAAATGCACGGCAAATCGCTGTGGAGATGCTGATGCCACATTCAGGTCGAATCGGCAACCATCCGGCTGAGCAACTGTCTATCATGGACCCTTTCACCGAGACATTGCACAAGCCCCACATGAATATTGACAAGAGTGGCGATACAGCTGAGAATCAGCTGTTGAGTCTGCTATGATTGGATTATGCCTCCTTGCCCCTGCGTCAAGCCTCATACACAACAACCGTCTTGCCGAAGTCGACCTGCCTACAATATAGGAGGCCAATAAATTTGTAATCAGCATCACCCTCAGCAAGTGTTGAGGGTAGCACACCCCACTCGTCATGTACCGAGCCGTAGTGCCGGGGTCTGACCGTTTGTGTGTGACTGTCTTCACGAGCAGAGTAAGGTGACGCGGTGTAGCACTCTCAAAACGACGCTTCCGTCTACCCAACGCGTCATACGAACGGCATTGGCATGAAGGCCTCCATGGGACCAAGACGCTGGTCATTCAATAACTAGGCACCAGACCCAAAATCACCTGCAAACCGCGGCCACGGTATTGGGACTTATTGAGACTCGGCCGGAGCATGAATGATGAGCAGCATTACCGAATCCATCCTGACAGCTGCAACCTCTTCAGTGAAGATGACCTTGTTTGATCACGACTCTCGATGCGGAAAAATTGGGTGGTGCTCGGGCCTTTGTCACGTTCTGTCAGGCATTGTAACGCATACTCCACTGCTGGTGCGACGTACCAAGTGTGTCACCCGCTCACCCGCCCATACGAGGCAGCTAGGAAACTTCTCACACGTTTGGCTGACGGCAACAACATATGCCGTGGATAGTGTGTTTGTTGCTGCCTCGCCGGTGGACTGCATGTTAACCTCGCAAGGTGCGCCTGGCATTACCGCGGAGCCTCTCGCGACATATGTCACATCCGGCCGTCACCAGCAGTCGTCCTAGCCGCGCAGGCGGGACTGGACCGCTGCACTGTTTCGTGACCCCGATGTGCGTTGATCGAGCAGAAGTGGCGCCGATGGCTTGCACACGATCTGCTGAACGTGTCGAGAATCCGAGAATCCATGCAGCTGTCCCTCCTTCCTGCATGAAACGTTTCGCGGTACGACAAGGTTGGGTGGCAGATCGTGACAGCAACGGTGG
Source organism: Boeremia lycopersici (assembly GCA_022609225.1). Lineage (NCBI taxonomy): Eukaryota > Fungi > Ascomycota > Dothideomycetes > Pleosporales > Didymellaceae > Boeremia > Boeremia lycopersici. Next base: position 75,099 of record JAGKPY010000088.1, read on the forward strand.
TTGTAGATCGTTCTGACTACTCGGACAAAGCTTCATGGACGGAGCGTTTGTCGAATTATCTTCCTGTTCATGTTTGTCCATACAAATCATCCTAGTTTGAAGCAATTCTTCGCTGTGGTCGTAGTAGACACCCGATGCTGTACAGTCCGTAATATTGAAAACAGTTAAAAACGTGCACATAGAACTATTACAGAGCACTTGGCTCTTAATTCGGCAAACACGGCTTTGCCTGTTAGGCAATATATGTGTTTCCATAAGCTGTCATATATTAGGTCTGCCACCAAATCAATTATAAGTGTTTGACAAGAACCCAGTTCATAGCGCTTGATCAGTGACGATACAGTCGATACGTCTATGTAGTCTATCAATTAATACATACACTATATAGCTTTGAGGGCCAACCATCTACTCGTATCCAGCAAGCTCAACCTTCTCTGGAAATGCAGGAGCATCAAGTCTCGAACTACATGCTACCTTCCAGTTCGGAGGCGTGATCTTATCGACTACGCCCTTGAACGCCTCAAGCGTGCAGAAGGTTGTGTCGCCTCCAAGATGCTTTCCTGGAGCTTTGCAGGCCGGAATTTGCATAATCTTGTCGTTGTAGCGGATGCGGACGTAAAAGCCCTGGATTTCCTCGCGCTGAGCAGAAGTCATCTCGGAAAGAGGCTTGCGTGCAATGCTATTCTGCCGAGGAGCGCCGGAGGTAGTCGTGAGGTTCGTGCTGCCAAAGAGAGAAGACCACCAGCTCTGCGCTTTTGGGGGGGCGTTCTGGTTCAGGGTAGGTGTTGCGGGCCGAGACGGTGGGATTTTTGCTTTGAAGAGCTCGAAGGCAATGTGACTTGTGAATGGCGGCCACTTCTCGTCGCCAAATGCACCAAGAGAGGCCAGGGCTGCAGCGAGCGTAGTGTCGTGACAGCCAGAGAGAGCGAGCTTGGTATTCGTCTCACCTCCTCGGCCACGGCCTAGTGCGCCATTTCTGCCGCCGATCTCAAGAAGCCCGTCGCGGCCATTCTGTTCCACGCTACCGGCCATGCGAGATGCGATGTCGCCTAGGAGAGCGCCAATGCCGAGCATGCGGTATTCGGCCGACTCGGTATAGCCCTTAAACCATTCTTCAACCGCGATCTTGTCAATGATGGCGCGCGCTTTGGGATCATAGAAGTCTTTGGGTAGTTTGGTGGCAGGGCCATGGGCATCTGTGGCGTTAAGAGTATCCATGATACCGGAAAGCCTTGGCCGAGAGTCCACAGCTACTTTAGCCTGGTCAGGCATATACTTTGAGAACAATTTTGATAAGTACTGCATGTCGTCGGTGTCGTTCCATCGTTCAGCGGCTCGCTGCGCAAACGCACGGCTGAGCTGGCCGAACCGTCTGCAGCTGGCATCATTGGGGAAAAGAGTCTCATCAGCAGGACTCCTGGTAATTATGGTGGGAGGAGGGAAGTCAGCCGTTCGTGCAGACGGTGGATAGAAACCCCAGAACGCTTGTTGGACAGATTCGAGGGCTCTTGGAATGGGCGTAGCCCGCAGATAGATCATATCGCTGTCAGCAATGAGCTTTGGCATGAAGGAGAGCTGGTCAACATAAAGATGACGAAGCCGTTCACCCAAAGCTAGGGTTGTTTGACGGCCTTTGTCGGTGAGCTCTCCTGGTTGGCAGACGGCATCAAATTCATCATTCGGACCTGAAGCGATCTCTGTCGTGGATTAGCATGATATGCTATGCTGAGTGGCACTGATGTACCTGGCCCATCATCAACTCCGAAAGTCTCGATTCGCCTGCGATACTTGAGATGATCCCACTGTGAGAAGTCCTTGGTACTCATTATGACGCTGGACAGCTGCCGTGCAGCATTGCAGTATGGCCAATCTGACGCTGTTACTACACTGTGCTCAAGATCTTATTGAGTTGACATACATGGTTGTAGGCCAGTCTAACAGAGTGAAGGTCAGTGCCTGTTGTGCAGCATTGGGACAGGGTTGGCATACATTCTGGAAACGCGGTGACACGGGGGTTCGTTCGCCATGGCGTAGAAGCTGTGGGACGGTCAGCGTAGCTCAGACCAGGTCGATATTTATCTCACGATTTGAACAAGTTGCAATTGCAGCTCCTTTGGGTAAAGCTTGTCGAGTTCCTCCTGCGAGTAGAACGCTCTGGGGAGATGGGTTGTCATGATACTGGGAGGTCAGAGGTGACACGCAGACAACGCAAAGAACGACAACAGCGTACTACAAGTGCGCAGTGGTCATGCGCGGTATCTATAGTCCACTTTTTGAGCTTTTGCAATGTTGAAGACGCGTCGGAGTCAGCGAGTCGCGCTCGCGGCTCGACACACGTGATACGTCATCAGGCCCCGGCATCGCCGCCAGAGCTTTCCTTTTCGGGCTGGCGTACGGATTTTGGAGATGCGGAAAGCTCCACGCTCATCTACCTACACGCTTCACGTCAACAGTAGCGCGCAGCATCAATCTAAGGCTTTGCGGTGTGTTCACTCGCAATGTGTGCTTGATAGACTGTACAGTACTGTGAGTAGCAGCCCTGATGCCACTTTGCCCGACTAATTCGGCTGCTAGTCTTCTTTCCTTCCTTGCAGTCAATCGCTCGCTATGCTGAGCGCGAACATCTGTCGCCAGTGCAGAGCGCACCTGCATCCTCGTCGCATCCCTGCTCAGCCCCCTCAATGGCAACCGCGAGCCACGTTCATATCGCTGCGCGAAAAACGGCCACAGCACAGCACCGAGCAGACCGAAGCCCAGACACAGCCAGAGGACGCGGGCATCGCACCCAAGAGCGACCAGCCATCTTCTTACAGTCTCTTCGACCGTGATCAGACAGCACCCGCTAGAAATGGTTCACAACCTTTAGGAAGATACTCACGGCACTTGCGCGACGGTCATGTCGACGCGCCGGAGGTTCAAGATGTAAAACAAGCCGACGGCGCTGAGGACAAAGAAAAGAATTACACTGTGCGCATTCTCAGCCGTATGCGGGCCGGGGGACTGAGAGTCGCCTGGGAACTATTCGAGAGGACATACACTTCGGCTGATTGCGAGGCCCTCACGAAGCCCTCCACGACAGACATTCAACAGATCAACAAACAGTACTTCTTCCCCAATGTCTTGGCTCGAGTCATAAATGAGTTTTGTGAAGGACAGGGAGAGCCAACAGTCACTCCTACGGCCGCTCTCTTGAAATACGAGCAGCTCGGCATCGCACCCGCGGGCTTATGGGTCAAACATGCGATTGAACCTCTGACACATCAAGTAATGCTCGCTGCCAACGGCGTCAGTACAGCTCCGCAACGGGACTTACCAACCCTGCTATCCGAGCTGATCTCTCTGTGGCGACTGTTCTTCCAGTGCAAAGGCCCAGGCAGTGATCCGTTAGAGGCTATAAGCACAGAGTGGAACCTGCCCGTCGTTGATGATATTCCTTTCCAATTTGAGTCGAACGACTTCAATCACCGTTTGCAAGACTTCCACCCAAAAGTTATTGGTAGTCCAGCTCTGGGATTCTGTGCCATCTACTTGTTCAATCTGACCGACGCCATAATCGCGAGTGATTCGCTGCGCCCCCAGGCAGCACCTTTCCTGGAAGTTCTTGTCCGTGTTCTATCCGGCTCAAGGGTATCCTCGATAAATAAATATCCAGCCTTCTCGAGAGTGTTTCAAACACTTCCCGAAGATGTGCAGGTCGAGGTTACGAGGGAGATTGATGCAGCACCTGCGAGGGCTTTGACTACTCTTGGACGACTCTCAGTCACCTCCAATACATCTGCTGCAGCAACCGTCCCTGCATCCGCCGAGGAAATGATGGCTGATATGCAGCTTTTTAACCTCAAGACCATTGGGAAATTGTTAACGGTCAAGGCCTCGCCTGAATTACTTGATCGCCAGTGGAAACGTATATCAAGGGATTACACTGAGGACGGAAAGACTTCAATTCCGCCTAGAATCTACGACGCTTTTCTCTCCGGATATCTGATCCTTCACAAAGCCTCACGCTCTGTCGAAGTATGGAATCATATGGTTGCAAATGGTGTCAATCCTGAGATGCGAACCTGGGTTGCAATGCTGGACGGGTGCGCAAAAGCAAAGGATCTTGACGGCTTCAACGCGATGTGGCAGCGCATGCAGAGCACAGGGATGGAACCGGATGATCATGCCTGGACAACACGTGTACACGGCCTGATGTCTTTTCGTCAAATCAATCTTGGTCTTCAAACTCTCGAGGACATGGGCAGAAGATGGCAATCATCAGAGACCGCCACTCTGTCAAAATCAAAGGCCGCCAAGAAACAGCCCAAAATCAACAACTGCACAAAACCATCTGTGGGGGTGATCAACGGTGCTATATCGGGAATCGTTCAAGTGCCAAAGATGCATCAACAGAAGCGTATCGATTATGTGCAGAAGATTATGAAGTGGGCAACACAATACGGAGTCAGGCCAGACACGCTCACATTCAATATCTTAATACGGTTGTATCTTAACGTCGGAGACTCTGCTACGGCTTTCAAGATTCTTAAACAGATGGAACTGAACGGGATAGAAGCGGACATGGCGACACATACTATGCTGATCACAGCAGCTTTTGAGAACGGCATACTCGACGATTTGACTGATGCGGAACGAGCAAGATATCTCATTCGGATATTCGAAGAGCTTGAGGCCGGTGGTCTGAAATTAGAGAGACAGGCCTATTCCACAGTCATCGACCGCCTGCTGAAGCAGTACGAGAGCCTCGAGGCTGTGCGCGCACTCATTGAACATATGCGAAATCGCAAGTTGTCGCCCAGCGCACATGCGTATACATCGATCATCACATTCTACTTCCAACAAACGCCACCAGCTATTGCAGCAGTCGACTCGTTACTACAACAGATCTTCGATACTCATGACGAATCTAGAGACAAAATCCTCTTCGACCGCACCATCGAAGGATATGCCCAACACGGCGAAGTAGGCAGGATGATGAGCGTGCTCACACGCATGTCCAAAGCTGGTATGCACCCGGGCTTTCGTGCGCTCACTGCCGTCATCAAAGCCCTGGTTGCTGCTGGCGATGTCGATCGCGCGCGCCTTGTTGTGCGTGATGTGCAGCGTGGTGAGGGCGTGGCGAATGGCGGTGTCTCGGGCGCCTACCAAGACAAGAAATATTTCCTGGCCGTTGCAGAAGATCTAGGCGTCGGGTCGAACGAAGAGCGTATGAGTGATAGCTTCACGATGAGGAACGGCTTGACGGAAGAGCACGGGCAGATCATGACGCGCGCACAAGAGGAGCAGACGGCGATTGAGTGGCAGCCAGAGCCAAAGGCGCCAGACCAACCAATTGGGGCTCAGTGGGCACCGTCTATTGTGCAGAGAGCTTCTGAGCAGAAAGCCCCTGAGCAGAGCAGGTCCGACTTGGAGCCGACAGAGGAAGACATCCACGGGTTTCTGGACAGCAGCACTGATGCCGAGCCTAGACAGTGGTAGACTGGAGGACTCGTCAGCTCGATGCAAAGGTGCATCGCATACATGCATGGCAACGCCATAGGCCTCGTGGCTCGCGGCAAGCCACACACGCATTGTACATCTGTAGACCGGCGTCGTCGCGCCAAATCCAATGTACAACAATGTAAACTGTACCTCTCGCTCGCACAACCCTCGCACAACCCCTTGGCAATGCTTAAAGCGTTTACGCACAACAGTGCATGCGAACACCGATCTCGCCGCCCCACCCTGTGTCTGACGCGTACGGCAGGAAAAGCGTCTCAACACTACATCTGAAATTGATGCTTTACATGCTCGGGGCGCGCCGCGGCGCGCGCGCCACAGCCCGATACGTCCCAGTGCGCTCTAGCGCACTCCCGTTTGCGCGGCGCGCGCATGTGTTCTGGAAGTCCCGAAACACGCTCGCTGCGCGCCGGCTGGGGGATTCTCGGCACCCGCGCCGTTGGGAATGGATGCCTTGTCAAGGCTGATGCGACGCAGCTAGGCATTTACATTTTCGTGAGGCTGCGCCGCTGCTGCGCTGGCTGCGGTCCTGGCGGTGCCGCTTTTGTGGTACTCTGCACTGCACGGGGCGAAGCTGTGCCAAGCGGAAATGAAATGAAGTGACTACAGGATGTCGGCGCGGTGCCGCGGGAGTTCAGACCCTGCTGGTGGTGGTCCGCTAGCTGGGTTGATTGGAAGGCCTCATGACGAGGAATGGAGATTTGGATTCGCTGTCTTGCGTATGCATCGTGTGCCCTTGCTCGACAGCTGTTGGTGCGACTCCCACGGGGCGCCGTGATGGATGCCGGCCAGCAACGGCGGTCCAGCTGCTTGTAGACCTCATGCTAGTCCGCTTCGTTGTATGGTGGCTTGTACCTGTGTGTGAGGCGGTGTTGCATGCTAGGAAAGTGTCCCGGTCGTTTGTCAGGTCGAGACTCGAGTAATGAAAACCTTGTTCGGCTGAAGTATGGAGTAAGACAGGGTTCGGCGAAGGGATGTGAGTTGGGTGAAGGGTACGTTGCTAGTAAAGTGGACTGGGTGGATCGACGATATCTAATGGGTGGACACTGGGTTGGGCATTGAGTTGGTTGGGGATGAAGTATGTGATTGATCATTGATATAGGAAAGACGTAGATAGGTAGCTTACCTTGCAATTGCTGTATGCCAACGACTTCAATAGGTGTGAGAACTGGCTGTAGTACAGTTCGCTGTGATGCTGCTACATACCGCTACCTATCTCATATCATTCTGCAGAATAGGTTTGGACTATCAGACCAGATTGGTCGAGGGGCCTGGCCGGCACTATCGACCAGGTTGCTGAGCAAGCTGGAAGCTTTGCTTATGTATGCAGTCAGGCGCAGTAGAACGACCGCGCAGGTATAAGCATGTAGCGGCCAGGAATAGTGCCACTTTCGGCCATATCCAAGGAAGCGGTCTTCAATCTGGGCGTAGATCGAACAATAAGACCGAACAAGTCCTTAGCCCGAAGATCTTCATAGCTACAAAGAACTTATCGGACCAAACGTATGGCTGGGAAGTTCCGAGCATAACAGGCGCTTTCCGGCTGCGAGACGTGCATACTGAAGGCATATAGATGTCTCCCCTGAGATACTGGATTAGGCAATGGCGCAGAGCGGCGGCGAATGGTCAAGCGTTCGTTGGTCGGAGAATGCACGGTAGGTGCCGCAGCGGTACTGTGCAGTGACAGCTCTGACGTCCCAGCGCCATGAAATTCGCGCGTTTCACAATTGCCGTGAAATCAGATCGAGAGGCCATCAGCGTTCGCTCGGAACTTGAGAGCATATCGGCGCTTAGGTCACACGCGTTTCGAAAAATACAATACGCCTAGGTTGGCGGCAGTTGATGCAATGCCATGGTTCCAATCGAGGTCGTCGAGAGCAGATTTCTGCGAAGCGTTAGGCATTGAGTCTGTGTTTTGGAGATCCTTCCTCACCCGGATCTGCGGCAGTCAGCAAGGTGTCACCATGAGCCGGAGAAGTATGTAAGAATTAAGGTTTTACTGCGGATCAGCTACGGAAGAGCAGGAAGCATGACGGCATGGGCTCCGCTCCGGCTCCAAGCAAAAATAATCTTGGTTAGCAGGCGCAAGATGTATACAAGTGCTTTCGGCCTCAGACCGGAGAGTTGGCGAAATCATCCTACTGCACACGTGAGTGGTGTCTTGTTTGTGCCGTTGCCAAGCTACGTGGCTCATGAAGTAACGTGACGTCCGGAAAGAGGTCCCGTAGCCATCTTCTGCTTTGAGTGGTTGCATGTCTTGAAAGAGGTTATCTTGCGCCGGTACACTAATGCAAGAAAATTGGCGAATCAGACTGGCTTCGCAGCCATACGGCCGACGGTCGACACAGCCACCTTGGAGGACCTATGGTTCGTCCGTAGAGCATCGGAGTCGGGGCTCTGCAGCCACCGCGTGCATGAGGTGTCGTAATGCCGGGCCTTGGTGTCTTTGCAAGTGCCTTGAGAACCATGGCTGTCAGACTGCGATGACTGCTGCTGTTGCCGCGACTCGCATCCCACTCGTTCAAGTTGCAGAAGCACAGAAGCAGGTTGTGGAGTGGGGACGCTGCAAGCTGTCAACAAAGCACGATAGATTACCGTCCAGCGATGACATTTGGCCAGGTAAGCTGTCCGTGTCCACAGGCTGACCGGTGGGCCGAACCGGGGAGGAAGGGATCGACTGAAAACTCAACTTGGCCGGGGATAGGCTTGTCTAGTCCAGAAATAGTGCGATTCAGCACTGCCCTCCCTGAAACGCCTCACGGCCCCAGCAAAAGACCGCTGTGGCCCTCTCCTTGATCGTCCCCATTCCCCTCGCTCCCAGTACTTCACATCTATCAGAACTCAACACTCGCTCCCTCTATACCATTGCCGCATCGCATATCCGTGCCTACTTTTCAGCTCACGACCAAACGACGCGAGTCCAACGCACCGGCTGAGCCACACTCGGCAAGATCGGGACGCGCGTTCCTCTGAAGCCTACTAACCGCCTTGGTTCGGCAGAACACTGCACCCCAAAGAACGTCTCTGCCTGCCTCGAGGCACTACCACAGTATCCCAGGACCCTCCTGATACGCAACCATGGCTACCGCCGTCCAACCCGCGATGATTATGGCACCTGCCTTCAATCCTCACATCAACCAGTGCCAGGACCCCGACCAGGAGTTCTTCGACTTCAGCCAGCTGCCCTCACCCACTCAGCCCGGCCTGAAGCGCGAGGCCAGCTCTATCTCCAACATCGCCAGCCCCACCAGCACCACCATTGACGAGGATCTGCAAGAGGCCGCGAAGCCGAGCCACGAGTATGAGCGGTTCAAGCAACAGACCGGCATTCCCACTGGCTCGATCGCTGGCCTGAACGCCGGCTTCAACACCGGCTATCCCGTGTTCTCGTCCTCGGGGCTGGACATGATGGGCGGCGATTCCATGATGGACGGATGGAACAACGGCGCTAGCATGGACATCAACATGGGCCTCGACTATGCGCAAAACACATACATGCCCTTCAATGCCGAGCAAGACGACTTTGTCGACCCCAGCGCCATCCAGCAAGAGGAGGTCCCTGCGGTCAGGCTGTACCCTGGAATGCACCAGCAGCAGGCTGCTCTTGCAAAGGCACAGCAAGCCGCCCACCAGCAGGCACAGCAGGCCGCGCAACAACAGCGCCAACAGCAGCAGCTCGCGCACCAGAGGCAGCAGGCCCAGCTACAAGCACAGCAGCAGCAGCAGCGTGCCTCGCCCCCACAGAGCAACCGTAAGACGTCCAGCCCATTGAGCGACGCCCGCACAGAGGAGACCATCCAGCGTGTGGTTGCGCAGATCCGCGCAGACAGCCAGAACGCTGCCCTAGCATCCCAGGATGCCAACGGCAACGTCCTCCCCCACATCATCCGTGCCAAGAAGGACGAAGACGACATGGACGAAGACGAGCGTCTGCTTGCCTCGGAAGAGGGCAAGAAGCTCAGCAGCAAGGAGCGCCGCCAGCTCCGTAACAAGGTCTCTGCTCGCGCATTCCGCTCACGAAGGAAGGGTAAGTCTAATTGCCATGTCATCGCCGGATCAATGCTGACATGCTACAGAATACATCGGCCAGCTCGAAGGCGAGGTCGCTGTCAAGGTCCAGGAGGCCAATGAGCTCCGCAGCCAGAACCGTGCCCTAATGGAGGAGAACGGTCGCTCGCGCGCATTCATCGAGCGTCTGCTTAGGCACAAGGCTTTTGGTCCCTTCCTCGAGGAACTCGTCCAGGAGGAGGCCATCTCATCGCAAGCTCCCCTGGCGTCCATGCCCTCGAGCTCGACTCCCGTTGTCTCCGCCCCAGCGCCAGCGCCTGCCCCCTTCCAGTTCTCGCAACCCGAGAACATCCAGGTCGGCATGACCATGGTTCCTGAGACCCAGCTTGACTTCTCCATGCTCAACATCAACAACAACACCAACAACGCTGACTGGAACATCAACGGCTTCAACGGCTACCAGCCCCGCGTCTTTGCTGTCACTGAGCTCCCCGAGGGCCCTGCCAACCCGCTCGATATCTCTGCCATGTCCGGCAAGGGCCACAGCACCATCTTCGCTGCCGAGGACGAGGCTTCCTCCGAGGAGCTCAAGCCTGAGTACCCTGTCATCGAGCGTCCGGCCCAGACCCAGCAGCCTACCATGGCCGCTATCGAGGAGGAAGATGTCGATGACGAGTACGATCTGTACCGCTCCTCGCCTGCTCCCTCTGCTGCCTCGTTCGCCCCCCTTGAGACTGCCTTCACCGCCCCTGAGAAGTCAAGCCGCTTCACCCTAGTAGTTGCCGACGAGGCCATGCTCTCAGAACGTCTGGAAAAGAAGATGGCCGCGATGGAACCCGCGTTCCAAAGAATAGCTGCCATCACCTCGATGCTCGACTGCTGAACAGCCTGACACCTTCTAGCTCGCGCTGCGTATTCATTCTCAATCTTCTTGTGCCACTTAGCGATCTTGTCAGCCTCATCTCGATCTACAGCGGGACCACCACCTTCACTTCTAGACTGCCTGTATGACTGTACGATTCCTTTTGTCCCCCATATACCAAGCTGCGCCTATTGTGGGCCGCTGGAACTCTGGCGTCTGTCTCTTCTCCTTTTTCTTTGTCTGGGTGCTCGGGCGGCCTGTTGTGGGCGCGCTGGGCTTTGATTCTAGGCCGGCGTTTAGGACTTCACTTCATTGTGTATATATAGATTGGATCGGTGTGGTGATTGCGAACACACAACGCCGGTCTATTCGATAGCCGAATCGATCTTGAAATATTACTACGCTGTGCCTCTTGAGTGTTGTGGTCTACAACTTGGTGCCCCGTGTATGAACGTGTCTGGTTGCCTACAATGACTAGGCAATGGTGATGTATGATAGATCTTGCATAGTTCATCCTCGAGCCGAACCGAACTACAATCCGGTCTTACACCTTGAGGAAACTAGCACAGCCACACGCGATATCATGGTAATGATATCGTGATAATTTCCGCAGCGGTTCCGTGGCCCTGCATGCCGAGAAGAGACTCGTTTATTGCCAAACCATACTGATGTGAAGGGGTTCACCGAGATCTAATCGACCAAGATCTTGTCGACCAGATCTTGACATCCAAGCTGTGCGTCCACTCACGATCCTTGATCAAGACCCCTACAAATCCACAATACCATCACCCTGTCTCGCAGCGTCTCTAACAGAGAATGTATTACCTGAATTCCCCAGAACCATGAAATCTAAACAGTCATAAACGGCCAAAGCAGGCCCTCACAAGCCATCTCCTACCACCCGCCCAAAACATCCTAGAACCCAACCACCATAACCAGCCCCACAGCACCCAACAGCAGCGCCGCAACCTCCACCCGCGCCCCCCCGCTCTTCGCATCCTGCGCCGCCTGCCCCTTGTTATACCCATTACTCCCCGCAATCGCAACCACAAACCCATTATCCGTGAACCCGGAGTTCACCGTATTCGTCTTCGTCACCGCATCGCCCCAGAACGTGCAGCGGATGACGGTGCTGGACGCCGGGTTCGTGCACGCGGGCCCCAGATTCACCGTCGGCGTGCGCTCGAAGAAGATGTTGACCGCGGTGCAGCCATCCTGGCCGTCGCAGCGCGCGGTGCAGTTCGCGGGGTCGTAGGCCGTCAGCTCGACGACGCCGAGATACGACTTGGCGGTCGTGGACGCGTGCAGGTTCGTAAAGGCCGCGGTGTAGTTGGCGGGCGCGGCTGCGTTTTTGGCCGCGTCGGTGAACGGCTGGTACGCCAGGAACGACATGGAGGTGTCGGGGGAGGGCACGGGGCCGGCGCCGCGGGCGCGCGGCGTGCAGGTGCTGTTGTCCTGGCGCTTTAGGATGGCGGGTGGTGAGCCGGCGGCGGCGGCGGCGGCGATGGAGGAGGTTGCGCTGCCTGCATCGTAGGTGACGGCTGGAGGGGCGGCGAGCGGGTCGATGGCGAGGTTTGGGAGGGGAGCGTCGAGGGCGGCATCGATGTTGATTTGTTGGCAGCTGCTGAGGGTGAGGGCTGCGAGGAGCGAGGTTATGGTTGTTGCACGCATGGTCGTGGTTGTGTAGTAATTATCGATTAGACGGAGTGTATATCAATAGCAGCGAGCGAAAGGAAAATGCGATCTTCTCGCGGACTTTGCGTAGGAGGAACAGAAGACTGAAGAGAAAGACTGCAATCGCTCACGCCGAGCTCATGGGTTGCATATCTGCATATCTACAGCTGAATTCGAGACCGCCTAAGGAAGAAAACAATGGTACCTGCGTCGACCCTGCCCTTATCGAGTATGGTTTACGTCCGGAAGGGGCGGTTGAGACTTGTTGGCGTGCGATAGCGCTGCAGCTGGAGGCTAGAGTTAATGGAACCAGGGCCGCGGCGCCTCTGTGCAGAGCTGAGGCTGACACGTAGGGGAGATAAGTATCGACCTTCCGTATAGAGTCGTCGCTGCGATACGAAAAAGCCGAGATTGTCGTCCAACGCACTCTATTTCCGTTCTCGAGAAAACGAGAGATATATGGGGCACTGGTGTTGAGGGTTTGTTGGTCTTGTACGGGTGATCGACCGCGTTACTGGGAGATGCCTGTGCGTTGAAATCTAAACTTAGCTGAGTCTTTCGCCATCCACACATACTCGACTTCCTGCAACTGAACCACCAGAACCCCAAATCGATGCATTTCTTGTGTGAAGTCATTCTGTGCTGATGTCCAACATTGCGGCGGTCGTATGCGTTTTGAGACTGACCATGTACTTCCCAATGCCGTGACCACCCGACGATACCACCAGCACCAAGCTGCAAACCCGAACAACGCAGAGCGTGCCCAAAAGAGAGGTAAGCACTCGCAGGACCGCCGTCATAATAATCTCCAAGATCGAGCAAGCTGTCAAAATCGCGTTCGGCAGGCCTGTTCACAACCCTGCCCGTCCCGGCAGCGAACCGAAAATTGATGTTTGTCGTACGACCCGCAGTTCTCACACCACCCCACGCGCAACCCAGCGCTCATCTCTCGCCACCACAGCCTTCTCCGGTCCCGACATCGTGTGACCTGACTACCGGGAGCGAGCGAAGGAGCGCTCACGACACGGACCCAGCCAATCAGACGCGTCGTAAATTAGGTTGCTCGTTCGATTCTGTGCGGCCGTTTGGTTGCGGTCCGCAGGGCTGAGAGGTCGGGCGTGCTGCGGTGCGGAGGGGAGGGTATCACGCTACCGGTGATGAGAGTGTTGGATGCGGCGGCGGTGGGCGCCGTGGGAGTCATGGTGCGGGATGGATATAAGCTGGTGGTGTTTCTGTGTCACTGTCGCCATTCACTCAAGCATCTATCAATAAGCACTCAAGCCTACTGCCATATCAGCTCCACTACTAGCCACACCACCAACTACACCTTCTGCCTACCAATCCAGCAGCCAAAGCAACACTCTACTATTTGACCCAACACCCAGTCTCGAGCACGAGAGCAATTCACCAACCACCAAATCAAATACCCACCACATCACCCACATCCAAAATGCCAGCAACACCCAAATCCTTCCTCCCCGCCTTCGCCGGCTTCATGGGTACGCCTCCCCCACCCCCCAATTCTTAATCCCAATCCCCAATCCAAATGCACAACAAGCTAACGCCCCCTCCAGCCTGCGCATTCTCCTACACCTACGTGGTCGCCAGCAAAGAAGGCGCCGCCATGGACATGGCGCGCACACGGTGGCAGAACCAGCACGCGAGCGCGCGGAACGTGCTGAGCGGGGGCGTGACGGCGCTGGAGGCGCTGGAGGAGAAGGTTACGAAGATGTAGGGGAGTTGATGTCTGGGGAGCGGAGTTTGTGCATGGAAAGGCGTTATTGGGTAGGGCTTGGGAGACCGAGATGGTCTGTCTGGCTTTTGAGGCTTATATTTGCGAATACCATCTTGCTTACTTTATTAGAGGCGTGTATGTGCTTGCGTGTGTGTATGTGCTTGTGTTGGTTTCGTGGATAGTGGATGGTAAACTGAAAGGTTGGATTTGCGCTAAACGGCTTCCAAGATCTGGTGCGCTCCATGGAGCTTGGGGTGCACCAGGCCGGACTACAGGCTTGTCCGTCAAGGACACTAAAGATTAAGGTATATACACAGGAAGAGACACTGTCATTCAACATCACACAACGCATCACGTTCCCAACTGGTCTACCCCCTTGTCCCCTGGATGGCCTTCTCGAGGCCAACGATCCTCAAGCTCTTGCGGCGCTTGAAGCTACCGCTCATGAGCTCGCCGGTGGGGATGACTGCGTCGTTCCAGTGTCTGAAGACTGCCTTCATGTCGCGTGGCACGCCTTCAAGAACGATTGTGGTGACGGGCATGAAAGGCCGGTCTTCTTCTGAAACGGCCAGGATGCCGTACTCCTGCGCGAGCATCAAGGCTGTGGAGAACGCAGGAGCCTGACTGCGTGCTAGAGCGCCAACGATACTAGGGGGATGTTAGGATCTATTGCAGCATTTGAAGAGCAGTTGTACTTACATGTACATTTCGAAGAACGCATCAAGGACATAGATGTACTCGGGTTCCAGATCGCGCTGGCAGAAGGGCATAATCTCCACAACCTTTGTCGTGATTCCCGGCGGCAGTGGGCTCTTAGGGGTGATGGGCGTCTGTGGGCCGTGTTCAGCGTGTGCGCCAGTGGAAGTGGGAGAAAGCGTCTGCGCAAACGAGCCGCGGCGCAGGTTCGCGAAGAAGGAACCCACCTGCAGGCTTTGTCCCCATCCTCCAGAGACCTCTTGTTGCTGGTCTATCTTGTACAGGCGTGCGCGGTAGCGGTCCGATGTTGCCTTGTAACGCCAGTGGTCAGCCGAGCGAGGGATGGCGGGTCCTTTGTGCATCGGCGGAGGGAAGATGTTGATGAGGTGTTGTGGCTCAGAGCCTTCATCGACTTCCTGGAAGTCCCCTGTAGGTGCGAGGTCCATACCCATGAGTCTTGCGCCGGACAGCTCCTCGGCGGAGCAACCACGACCCTTCCAAAGGTATACCTTGCCAGCTTCGGTGGAGATGAGGTAGACAAAAGCGGAGCAGAAGCTGTTCAATGAGAAGTCAACTTCGTCGAAAGCGAGGTGTCCAAGGTGACGACGGCCGCAAAGCATAAACTGTTTTGACGCCGGATTAGACCCGCGCCTGGTGATGACAATGCCTCCAAGAGCGTCGAAGAAATTAGGTGGCTCATTGCCTTGGCGAAGAGTGAGTAGCTTCGCCTGGTTTTGCCTTGCATGGTTTCGTGCGAACAACTGCGCGTCCTCGATATTCGATTCTGCTACCCCATTTCCTGCCCACAGGTAGACATCGGTACTCTTTACGCCCTTCGAGTTGATGTACACATGTGTACAGATGTACATGGTGTCTTGGAAGAGTACATGCTGTTCGTGCGATGCAATCGAAAGCATCTTGCCATCTCCTGTGATTTCGTGAATCTCTTGCCTCTGGGTTCGTATCTTCCCGGCTGGCCCAAGATCGAACGGTGGTGAGTGAAGCACTTGCACTGCGTCGATAGTCTCAGGCAGCTGTCCCTCGGTCAGAGGAGCCTCATCAAAGAATTCAGAGAACATCCCGTCATGCTTGGGTGCAGCTGGTGCACGGGCTGACTTGGGAGTGTCCGGCTGTGGCTTATCCGCACTCCTGGGCGGTGACATTGGGAGGTCTTTGGAGAATCGTGGGCTCGGCTCTCGTGAGCGAGATGCTGCGCTGCTTCCAAAACTGCCAAATCCGCTTAGCTTGAAACCGAGGCCTGCTGGTTTAGACTTCGGCTGCAGAGGCGCAGGTGGAAGAGGTTTCGAGTCAAGAGATTCAGGGCGGGCCAGTGACTCGGGCTTAGGGGCAGTCTCTGATTCAGGAGATCGAACAAGACCAGCAACCTTCATTGCAGCTTTCTCGTCTGCCTGAGTGGGAAGCTTGATTGGAGACTTGGTCCTGGGTACTGCTGGAGACGAGGGCGCCGATTGTTGACCCCACATAGCCGTTGCGGCCCTGACAGAAGAAAAGCCTGACTTCTGAGGTGAATGATCGTCACTCTTGATTGGAGAGACCTCAGCATTGGGAGCAGGAATCTCCCTCAGCGCAGCAGGCTTTGGTGACTCCTTAGGGGGAGGTGTAGGTAACGGCCTGGAGAACCTCGAAGATGAAAATGAAGTGGTTGGTGATGGTGACGCAGGCTTTGACTCAGGCTTTGACTCAGGCTTTGACGATTTCAGCGATGAAATCGAAGGTGATGTTATTGACTCTGGCTTGGGTGATTGTTGTGCGACGTTGTAAAATCCAGAAGATATTCTCTCAGATTTCTTTGGCACAACCGGTGATGCTGTCTTTGATGTCTCAATAGATTCTGGTCTGGGTGACTGCGATGCAATGCTGTAAGATATAGATGATATCCTTTCAGATTTTTTTGGCACAATTGGTGATACCATCTTTGGTGTCCCAATAGAATCGGGCCTGGGCGACTGCTGTGAAGTGATTGGCGTGCCAGAGACTCTCCTGTTCAGCTCGATCGACGACGGCTTCTTAGCTACTACCGGAGTTGGCGCCTTGTCAGACTTCGCCGAAACTTTGCGTGGCTCGACTGGAATTACAGGGCTCTCGGCTCTAAATTCCCCAATAGAATCTGGTCTGGGTGACTGCTTTGGGGTATTTGGCGTTCCAGAGACTCTCCTGTTCAGTTCAATCGACGACGGCTTCTTAGCTACTACGGGGGTCGGCGCCTTGTCGAACCTCGCAAAGGGCTTGCGTGGCTCGGTTGATTTTACGGGTGTCTCGGCTATGGGCTCTCTGGCAGAGAGCTCCTCTGACGTTCCGTTAGCCTTGGGTGGTTCAGAGCTGGGAAGGGCTTGGCGGGGCTTGATCAAGGGGGCAGCAGCGACGGTGGTATTCACCTTCTCGGGGGCCTCCTCTGGTTCCGGGGTGGACTTCTTAGCTCCCTGGTTTCTCCTCTTTGGTCCACGGGCGCGCCCTTTGGTCATGTGCGTCAACTCAGGAGCGGGCCCTGATGGCTCATCCTGAGCAGGCCTTGAGGGCGATGATCCGCCAACACTTGAAGTTGACTTCTCTGTTGCCATGGGAGGACCTCGAGCTAACATCCCAGCTAGCGCAGGGTTGAACCGACCTGCTAACTTGTTGGGTTTGCTGTTGTCCTTTTGCGCAAAGAGTGGAGCCGGCGACGCGGGCTTGTCATCCTTCGTGTCTAGGTTAGGTCGCTCGATTCCTCGCAGACTTTTCCTCCTGGCTAGCGCTTCTGGAATGTGCTTCTTCTCCTCTTCCTTTGGGGCGAACTTCTGTGCAAAGAGTGGAGCTGGCGATGCGGGCTTGTCATCCTTCATGTCAAGGTTAGGTCGCTCAATCCCTCGCAAACTCTTCTTCCTTGCTAGCGCTTCTGGAACAGGCTTCTTCTCTTCTTCTTTGGGTGCGATGGGAAACTTTGATATGCTCTTTGATCGATCAAGTCTTCCTCGTATCGCAATGGCCTCTGGTATCTCAGCAGGCTTCGATATGCTCTCTGATCGTTTGAGCGTCGAACCTTCCTCTTGAGCTTTGTCTAGCATCGATGATCTTTTCTCTTTCAGGCTCTCTCTAAACTCATCGCGACGCACGGTAGGCTTGGGACCACCAGTGATGTTCAAAGCGTGCTTACCACCCACGATATTGGCTTTAAAGACATCGGGCGCGACGAAGTTCTTCGTCTCTGCCTTTCTCAGCTTGCCAAAGACGTTCTGAAGTTCTGACTGCGCTGCGCTCTGCGACTTGGGGCTCTCTGCTTGAGCCGCTTGCCGCGACTTCAGACCCGCACGGAAATCCTTCTTCGGTGGCGTATCTGGCTTCGCGTTGAGAGCGGGCGGGAAGCGCGATAACACTGATTTCGATGGGCCTGGTGATGCTGCTACCTCTTTGTCTTTTTCAATAGGGCTCACTGGCGTCATTGGTGTTTCTGACTCGATCTTTTTGGCTTCGGGCTGTGTAGGTTCAACTTCGACAGGTGCAGCTTTTTCGATGTGCTTGGGCTCTTCGACGTCCGCCGTTTTGTCTGATGGCTTAATCTCTTCTTTCAAGGGTGATGATGGTCTTGGTTCTGCGATGGGCGCTTGTAACGGCGGTATCTGCGATTGCTTGGGCTCCTCCTTTGCGAATGGATCAAATTTCGAGTGGTCAAGTTTGAGAGCATCCAGTTTAGGAGACTCCAGATTAGGGGATTCCAGTTTAGGAGACTGAAGTTTGGCTGGCTCCAGTTCAGGAGATTGGAGTTTGGCAGACAACCTTTTAGTAGACTCCAGTTTAGCAGGCTCCTTAATAGGAGAGTCCAGTTTAGGTGGTGAGTCCAGTTTGGGAGAGTCTAGCTTCGGTGTATCAAGAGCCTTACGAAGTCCCACTGGTCTGAGATGAACCTCCTTGAGTGGTGATGCTGGCCGCGATTCCAACTTCTCACCAAAGGGAGTCATAATCGGGCTGCCTTTACCAAGGTCGACGCTTCCACGCTGTTGCTTTGCGCGACTGAGCTCAGCCATCCACGCTGGTTGTTGGGGAGACGCTGGAGCCATCAGCTTCGGCGATTCTGGCTTGTTCAAGGCATTCTCAAGCCAGCTTGACTTGCTTGGACTCCAGCGCCTGGACGGAGTGGAGGGACGATCTCCGTCTTCGCCGCTGTCCCTGTTGCTGAACGTGGAATGTACCGACTTGCTGCGACTGTGGCGGTTCGGTATTGCAGGCCTCACAAACTCGTCTTTGGGTGCAACATCGATACCAAGGCCTCTCATAGTGGTGTTACTGGAGCTGGACTGTGGGCGAGAGGGGGGGTCGTCAGCAGACTGCTCTCTGCTCAGGCTTGTCGGTCGTTCAAGCTTGGACAATGTGCCAAACCCAGACATGGCACTACTTCGGTTGCTTAAGCTTGAGCCCTGCCTGCTCGGTGTTGGGGGCGTCTGGGTGCTCCATCTTTTGCTGACGCTGTCGCCGCGCTTCATGCTCGCACTCAAAACGAAACTGCCCATGCCCTTTGTTGGAGACGCGGGCCGCTCGCGCTCTGGCGATATCCTCCCTTGCGTCGGCGACATGAAGGGTTCGCGTGCTGCCCCTGCATTGTCCCCACTTTCCCCTGTAGCCCCTTGTTCTGAAGGCGGGGCAAACTTCTGCGACTCGAGTGTTGGAAGGGGCGACCGTATCGATGCTGCATCCAGCTCGCCTCCTGACATAGACGTCGCAGCGGAGAAGCGGTTGCTCATGGCAATGCTGCCCCGCGTGGAGCCACCCCTCGACGTGGGCCGGCTCGAGGGCGTGCTTTCGGTCGGCAGACTGGCCAGCTCAGGCTCCTTTGTAGATGTCGCTGTGGAAAAGCGGTTGCTCATTGCGGTGCTGCCTCGCGTGGAGCCGCCCCTCGACGTAGGCCGGCTCGAGGGTGTGCTCTCGCTTGGCGGGCTGGCCAGCTCGGGTGCCTTTAGAGATGCCGTCGACTCTCTCGAGATGGTCGAGTCACGAGACATGCCCGGCAGCTGTCTCTTGCTTATGGAGCCGGCATCAGAAGCATTGTCGTCCTCGTTCTTCCTGTATGCCGCCGAGCCCACGCCGCGGTCTGCCGTCTGGCGGAAGTAGGTCGGGTCTTTCGCACCCAGCGATGCTGCAATCTGGGTCCTCGACAGCGGCCGCTCGGGCGACGACGGGGCAGAGGCGTCCCGCGAACTCGGCCTGGCGATGGACAGGGGCCTGCGGGTGCTGCCAGACTGCGGGCGCTGCTTCCACGAGAGCGTGCCCGAGCGGCCCAATGCTGCTGCGCTCGTCGGCTTCTGGGGATCGCCGTCGTCGACGGGCGCCGGGGCGCCGGTCAATTGCTGCAGCGACTCGTCGCGCGCAGACGCTTCGCCGTGCTGCGGCGGGCTCATGGCGGGCGTAGGGGTACTGGCGGCTTGCTCCTGCACCTGCTGCGGCGTGTGCACGGAAAGGCGGTGCAGCGACTGCGGCTTGTCGGGCGAGATGGATCGCGCGCGGTCTGTTTTAAGACATCAGTGGAGTCCTGGGCGGAAAGGAACTGCACCCACCAGCTCGACGCGCTAACCGCTCGCTGCGGCTTGCCATTAGATCATCCTCCAGCTTCCTGACTCTCACTGCATCCTGCTGGTCGCGCTGCTCGCCCAGCTGCCGGATGCGCTGCTGAAACTCCTGCGGATCGATTTCCTCGGACATGCTGGTGGACGGCCGCTCGACGGTCGACAACGCTCAAATAAACAAACACACGTAAAACACGTCTTGCAATTGCAAGACAGCAACACGTCAAGAATGGAGCTGCGCAGCAGTCAGGCGGTCTAGGACGGGAGCGAAGCTAGACAGTCGGTAAATTGCTTCGAGGGCTCGGTGCATGCTTGGTCTTGGCCTGAGCGCCCTGTCAGTCTCCCCAGATGTTTCGACGGCGCTGAAACACGGATCTGCTCGAGTCGGCGGCGGGGCAAGGGAGGGCACAAGACACGCAGGTAGGTGGTTGCTATTGATATGGACACAACCGATGTTTGTTTACACTTGCACCACCGAGCCGTTCTCCACACTTGAAGCTGTTGGGCTGGCTGCCTGTGTCCTACGGTACCCGCATTCAGCTCGCGACTACCAGCGCCCCTTGCACCCATGCGGTACGTCCAATCCACGCACAGTAGAGGATCCTGCTACGTATACTACTTTGTCTTTTTGCTGCTGCTTTTGGTAGGCTACTGTACCGTGCTACCGTGAGACGGCCGAGAACAAGACCCCGCTGGATAATGCCATTCTGATGCCGTCGCTGGTCAAGGTCATCAAGACAAACGCCGCCTCCTAAAAAAGAAAAAGTCGAGACTTCGCATCCTGTACCACCCACTGAAGCCCCTCCTGCAGGTTCTGCCCTGTCATGGCGCTGCAGCTCATGATAGTCCACTTGTGAGTTTTGATGGCGTCGAGCCCGAGTCCCTGCGTACCGTCAGTGTCATTGGCCTAGCAACCCGTCCCAACCCAACGTCACCCACCTCGCGCACCTCGTCCTCGCTCATGGCGCCGGGAACATCGCTCTTGTTCTTGAACACTAGCAGACTCGCGCCAGATAGTCGCTGCTGCTGTTAGCTTGTTTGAATCAGCACGCCTTGCTTACGCACCTCCTCGAGCAGCAGCCCTGCCAGCTCATGCCGACAATCGCCTACTCGCTCACGGTCCGTGGCATCGACTACCCAAATAAGCGTGTCTGTCTTCTCAAAATAGTTCTTCCAGTACGTGCGCAGCGTCTTCTGGCCGCCGACATCCCCTGGGAAGTCAGTCGATGCTCAGCCAGGATCATGCAGGTGCAGTACATATGTTTAGTTTGTATCTTAATTGTCAGCATTGCCATCTTCGATTCTGGGTGCGCTGACGTACCCTTCATATTCAATCGTCTTAATTATGAAGCCTAAAGTAGGGCTGACGCTGTTGACATCTTCGTTCATAATCTTCTTTACAATCGTCGTCTTGCCTGCGTTATCCAGACCCCTTATGCGGTCAGTCTCAAGAAGCACGATCATTACTATTCAGTACCTACAGCATCAGAATGCGCATCTCCTTGTCCTTTAGTCGCGCTTTCCGCAAAATTGACAGCATCTTGCTCTGTTTGTTTTGATGTCTTCGTCTGTTGCCTCCAAGGCATGGAGCACCAAACTGCGAGGGTCGGGTGGAGCTGCCCCTCGGCAAATCTTGCCTTGACAGCCCCAGAGCATAGTTTGAGGCATCGTGCCGTCCGTCATATAATTCTTCTAATTGTTGCCGAGTCAGTCTCAATTAGGTGCCAAATCATAGCTCCTCAATATGCGGGTAGGGACCTGCACAAAGAACATTGTTTTCGCGACCCCATAAGAACCCTGACGGATGCTACCAATCTCAACCAAGTCTAAACCCCAACTATGTGGCCTCTATGTCTGGTTTCCCAAGGGATTCATTGCCGTAAGACTGTCGAGCTGTCTGTGTAGATCGCAGAGAGGTCAGGATCTGTCGAACGAATATCACTCCTAGATGGCCAGTACTTTCGGCACACATGAGCCTCTCAACATCGGTTGTCACAGCCTGGCATCTTACTCAGTGTATTGTCCCAAGTGAGAATCTAGGATCTCACTACAGGGCACATGGTATTGTCGCGCGAGGCTGCAACGAGCTTCTCTCACCGCGAGCTGGGCTCAAACGCACTCACTCCGTCGCTGTCAAACTTCCTTGTTTGTTTGGCCTTAAAGCTCTTTCAAACCGCGTACTCTGCATGATCATACCTCTACAGTTGGTTCTTCCTCTTTTCCGAGAGCCTCGTTCGGGTGACGACATTTGTACTTGCCTATCATGGCTCCCTTGACACGCTGCGCTCCTGTCGATATGCCCCCAGCTAACTCAACAACGCTCGATACAGCCATGAAGTCTCCGCCAAAGTGTGCTGAGGTCAACGACGCATTAACTTGGCAACAGCAGGAAGATTTTGGCAGCGGAAAAGTAGGTGAAGGCGTAGTTTCGCGCCTTGTTGCCTGTTTGCTCGGCCCCACACCGCTTCCTTGGTTGAACCCTTAGGAAGTACTTATCTCTTTCTTTCAGTTGCCCCTCCTTGTCGCTTCTTCATCACATGTACTGACTCACAATAGCTGGCGAAGCGACGCGGACGCAATCACAAGGCACGTGGCCGAGCGTCACCTCACCACTACACACAGGCTGCACAAGCCAGCGCTACTTCTGCACCACAAGACCACGACCACGACATCAAGAAGCCTCGTGCGAACAGGAAGAAGAAGAAAATTCGCAGCAAACGCGAGCCAGCAGCGATGGCTTCACAGGCTCCAGGCTCAGCAGTGGCTGCAGGTCCGTCGATTCCACCGCACCTTCGCGTGACTGCACAGAATTCAGCTCCGTCAATTCCACCGCATCTTCGCACGGTTCCGTCAATTCCACCGCACCTGCGCAAGCCTGCCACACCACCGACACCTAGTGTGCAGCGTACTCCGCCAACGTCGACCGAGTCTCAGGGTGTGAAGCCTGTTCAGCCTCAAACTCTTTCGTAAGCCACTACCTGCTCTCTGCTAGTCTTGTCTGTCTTTCTTACACAAAGTAGCGATAAGGTTGTTGCTCAAGGTGGAGCCCCGCCCACGCCGGCAAGAACAGCTGAAAAGCTCTCAGGATCGTCAAAGCCGTTCAAAGGCCGCAAAGGCCGGAGAAAGCCTGAGTCGCTCAAAGGCTGGGATAAGCCTGATCCAAAATGGTCAAGCCCCCAGTGGGCAAACCAACAATGGCCAGGGCCATCAAAAGGGAGACATGTCTGGCCCAAGACGCGTGATATTCCAAAGAGATTGTCAACCCATAGTAGTGACAGTGACGGCGGAGTGGCTTGCAGGTCTGATAGCGACGGCGATCCCACATACGATGTGAAGAAGTTGATGGCCTGGAACGGAACCTGGCTCCCACCACCAGAAGAATGGGCCGCTCGCAAAGGCTTCACTAATCGCCATTTCGAGGATGTCATCGAGGTTTGGGCGGATGGCGTTAGCCAGAACTGCACCAACGTCATGAACATCAATACGCCAGAATTTGTGGGCATCCAACGTGCCGACGGTAGCTGTCTGAACAAAGACATAGTGCCGCGTTACTGGCTTCATGATTCCGTTGACGACACCGCTCTACGCAAGTTTTGGCATGAGTTTCCCCAACGCGCGCCTGCTCCTTTGAGTAATATCGACATCACGATAGATCCGCCATACTGGGACCGATGGGAAGACGAACATACTGGCCACTGTTTCATGGCTGCTTTGCCGATTCCAGAAGCAAGGATTGATCCAGATAACGCAGAAAACGAACTGCACTTTCCTTTTGCTATGCTGCCCACGGAAGACCGTATAGCAGCGCGCGACGAGCAGAAGAAGAGCGCAAGGCGCCGCCAGGAAGCAAGGCAAAACCGGCCAGTGACTGCGCCCTTGTATGAAACACCTCAGCTACCGGACATGCGTTTGAAGCCAAAAGCCAATATCTACATCCGTCCTGTACAGCCTGCTGACGTGCGCGGCATCAGGGTAAGTCCTCGGAGAATACGTTCTTCGATAGAGCTGGGGCTAATCGAAATGTAGACCATCTACAACCACTACGTCAAGAACACAATACACGCACCCGAACTCGAGGAACGAACCGAGTCACAGATTAGCATCTGGATTGACGACATTGTGCAAGAGGGCCTACCTTGCCTCGTTGCAGTAGCTAAACGCAGCCAACGTTTCCAACGTAACCAGCAAAAAGGCTTCGTGCATGAGACCATCGTTGGCTTCACTCACCTCGAAGAGCACGCTGGCCGTTCCAGTTTGTATCGATTTACCTTCGAGCTAGCCCTCTATATCCATCCTGGATACGTCAGACAAGGTATCGGTAAGTGTCTGCTCGACCAGCTGATGCACATCAGCCACCCTGGATACAGCAAGAAAGGTGGTTATGAGTACGTCAACAACTTCCAGTATCTCAAGAGTGGAAAGACTCGTATTATCAAGACCATTCTTGTGGACTTCTGTTATTACGAGCGAGGTAACGAAGACATCGAATGGGCGACAGGCTATCTGGGCGAATACGGGTTCAAGAAGGTCGCTCACTTCACTCTGATCGGACACAAGTTTGGCAAGGTCATCGACAAGGTTATGTTCCAGGCCCATACGTCGGAGGTAATCGACCCCAAGAGCGTTCCCATGCTAGAGTCCGAAATGTAGTGTGTAGCCTTCGGTATGTCTTCTAAGCCCTGGTTTGTGATTTGTCACTTACGCTCACAGATTGCCTGAACGTCGAGCTACTTACACCCGACATCGACGGAGGCTCTACGCTGCAGCTGATGGGTTTGAGGCACGCCTCTTTGTGAAAAGGGTTGTTTTTATTTCCGATTCTTTCGACCTTCTTTGGCTAGCTACGACGTGCATGCGACAGTCCTACGAGGCGCTGAGCAGGTTCGCAAGGCTGACGCGAGGCGTCACAGCCGATGACAGAATGGTCAATGACAGCCTCTCGTTTGATAATTCATTGCTTTACATTCAATCGTAATACCATCCTCTCGTTCTCATGTCTCAGCACCTATTTGCCGTCATCCGCGAACCCCCACCGCCCTGTCTGGTCCAAGCCCAGCGGGTTCTGCCCCGTCTGCTCCTTGCCCGCAATGCTCTCCGGCTTGCTCTCATAGCTGTCCTTGTTGTCGCCGCCCAGCAACTCGCTGCGCTCGTGCTTCTCGCCCATCAACGGGCCGAGCGCCGGCCGTGTGGTGCCGCCGACGGCGTTGCCCAGGGGCCCGGTGAGGCCCTTCTCGAGGGGCGCGCCGATGGGGCGCAGAACAGTGCCTAGAACATTTCCTACAGAGGAACAGTTAGCTATGCGTGACGTGGAGGCGGAATGCAAGTGATAGGGACGTACCGACGGGGTCGCCAATCTTACTCAGCAAGCCCTTGGGCTGCTCGTCGACCTCCTCTTCCTGCGCGGTGGTGGGGATGTGGTCGCCGCCCTTGGGCTGCTCCGTGGGCTTTTCCTGCGCGTCGGCCATTGCGGGGTGGGCAGGGTGCGTATCGGGATCGGGGTGCGTATCGGCGGGAGTGTATACGCGCAGCAGGCTCCAGGAACGAGTACAGCACAGTTGACACGACAAGTCGCAAATGTATAAGCTGCACACTGCTAGCTCCCGCCCGCTATATGTCACAGCTGCCTCCGCCCCCAGTTTCCTGTTTCCTCGCCGTTGCACTACAGCCCATGACGTAGGCGCGCGCGCAACGCCGTCGGCGCTAGCACCACGCGCCCCACACCGCGCCGCGGCAGCAAAACCGGCTACGCGGCATTGCATGAAGCGCTAGCGCGCCGCGATCGACGGCAGCGCGAACTGCTGCTTCAAGCATGTTTGCAGGGCGGCGCGGCGCGGCGGAGTTCGGCGCGGCGGTCGCGTTTGCTGGACGACGAGGGCGCAAGACGGGCCTTCTTACGCCACCCGTGTTCGACGCGGGAAGTGAGGTTTGCCCGTTGGGGCAAGTTGGGAGGGCGGGCTTGCGGCCCTTTTCCAAGGGGCTTTCGATGGTTTTTGGGCGAGTTGCTGTGTTGGGTAGTTGGGGGGTGGCGAGGCTGAGTCGTGCGGGCTGAGGTGCCGGAGGGTGATGAGTCGGTGAAGGGGGTTTGGATATTGGGGGCGGGAGTGGGAGAGGAGGTGATTGGAGGGATGGGGGTCTGTGTAACCCGACGACATGTGCGGTGGTATATTAAAATTGAACGGGTGCTCTGAAATCATGTTGTTTCAGAATATCTCGTCCAGGCCACTATCGTCCAACACGCTCCTGCCTCGCTGACTGCGCGCCTCTTGCTCCACCGACTTGCCCCGAAATGTGTCGTCGAAGCTCATCATGTACTCCGAGTCCTCGGTGACGAGCTGCTGTTCCGCCAGCATGCTGTCGTCCATGTCTGGTTCATCACTGTCTGGAAGCCTTGGCACCGGTGTACGGCCGGTCAGTATGTCGTACAGACTGTCATCGCTGGCCTCGCTACCGTCTGGGGTGCTGAAACGCAGGATGACGTCTTTGCCAAAAGGCCAGCTGAAAACATAGCCTGCTTGGTGTGCGAGCGTAAGGGCGGGTTTTTTATCAGTCGGTGTGGAGAGCCAGGATGTTGTCCATCTTGCTGGTAGGGTGCTCACTGGCTTGTTGATATGGGAGGAAAGGTCGAGGATGGCTGGAGGTGGCGCTGATGCTGACGTTGAAGCGGATGTTGAAGCGGAGAGATTGGAAGCCTGGTACAAGTATAATGTAGGCGAATCATGTGTCGTTTGGATGAGTAGGAGCGCAGGGTTGTCGTGGTGCCAGTGTAATGACTTGACTGGCGCGTACTGGATCAGGATCATTCGAGGCTGCAGACTTCGAAGATCCCATATCCATACTGTGCTTGGTGTTGAGTCGTCTCTTGTGGCGCATAATGTGCCATCGCTGTTGAATGCAAGAAGACTGATACCCTGTTTCATCAGGGTTGTCTCGTTCTTCTCCAGTGGAGCTTTTGGCGGCGTAACGGGCTGTGGCGTGATTGTATACGTCCTGTGCCCTTGTCCGTCGACCTTCTCGGAATACACTGGAGCACCGGGCACATCGATGCTGGCAGTGTGGTCCAGAAAGACAACAGGAGCAAAAGTCCGCGTCGAGAGAATGCGCACCCTCCGATCCCAACCGCCGACTGCCAGCCATTCTGTGCCAGGCACCCACTCCACACTCTTAATACCCAAGCCCTCTACAGCCCACTCCCTAGCATCGCTCGAAGGCTCTCGAGTGATCGTGCGGTACAGATGCCCATCGGCGGTGAAGATGTACAGGTTGTACCCCGTCGACGTCGCATCCCAAACCGCGATCCAGCGACCATCGCGACTCCACTTCAACCCAGCCGCATCAACCGTCGGCAGCTCAACACGGTTGATGAGCGCATACGTGCGCGGCGCAAGCAGCATGAGCACATCCATGCCCGACGTGCGACACAACATGGCCATGACCCCTCCTCTTCCATTATCGCGACTGACAACCCGGTACCCCCACCCCTTGCCCTCTTTCCCGGGGAATTTCGGATCCCTAATCTCGATGGCTCTCCCGGACCTTAAACACCACACTTTGGCACAGGCACCGAAGTCGCTCCACGCGACGATCTCCTCCTCGTTTGCGCCAAACTCAACGTGCACATTTCTGCCCATGCCACCGGAGCCATTATTGACGACTGCATTCCACCGGTCATCGCGTAAATCGTATACGCGCGTTGTGGTGTCGTCGTATATAAGGACGCGGTTCGAGGCCGAGCGGGGTGGGCGCCGCGACGACGACGACGACGCGGAGTAGGCGGTGTGGGGAGTGGTGGCTGGCGACCACGCGAGGCGGGCGGTCTTGGTGTCGAAGGAGGCCGGGAGTCCGATACTCCTTTGTATCTCAAACGTTACAAGGCAGCGTATTTGTAGGCGGCCGTTCGAAAGGCATGCGGCGTGTGTTGCGCTCGGCGAGGGTACGGATACAGATGTCGCTGGAGCGTGTCAGCACAATTCTCAAGCACAGTCCAACTCAACGCTGTACCTTTATATAGCGAAGAGATTTCCAGGTCTTCCATGTTTGTGACTCGGCAAGGCCGTGTCCTGGTGTCCGAACATGGTGTTGACGGACGTAAACAACGGGCGGGCTAGATTCTGGCCAATCAGAGCGCCAGGCGGTCCGACAGACGTTCACACGAAGGACAGCTCAATGCACCCGGATTGGCACTAGTGTATAGGGAAATACCATCATTATTGCTATGCTTTGCTCAACCGTAGAAGCAGCGAGGGTATCGGTGTTGCAGTCCATCATCAAATCCAACGCTCGCTAAATACAACGATACCTTTCAGGCTTGGACGCTTCGAATATAGCTATGATGTCTCCCCGAGATTCCATCCTTTACACACCCTGTCGACAGAGAAGAACCTAGAAAATCGACCAAATAGTGCTTCTATCCAATATAACAGCTCATTCATGTGCTGTAAACAGGTGCCTTAACCAAGACGCTCTTGCCTCTGATCTGCACAGCTACTCCAACAGCCAAGCGTACGCGAGGTGGAGGGGGCTCGTCTTTTGGTCCGACAGAGTTCCCAGGCGGTCCTGTAAGACTCTGCTGGCTACCACCTTGACCTAATGACGACTCGCGTTTACCAAGCACTGCCGGTGCAGTTGTCGGCTTCTTCAGTCCTCCAAAGAAGCCACGCTTTTTGTCTTCCTTCACAGTCTGAGAGGCTTGTTGAAACTGTAGGTCCTGGTCACCAACGGAGGCATTGTCGTCCATCCTAGAGGCCACGCTCCTCAAAGAAACCCGGTCGTCTTCTAGCTCAGCAATTGGGCTTGTTAAGGGTGGAATGCCGGACTCCATCTTCATGTGTTCTGACACAATGCCATGGCCTGGTGGGAAATACTCGATATGAACTTCTCGACTTTCTAGGGGCAGATGTTGAGCGATACTGACAGCCAGCTCGACGATCATCGGCACGCCACCAGCAAGATCGGGCGGGGCGGGATCGTTCAAAAACATTTGTAGCGATGCGATAAGCTTTTCGTTCAGCGTTTCTGTAAGTTTCTGGCGATTTGACTCGGCCTGGGGTGCTCTGAGCAGGTCTGACAGGCCTTCGAGCGTAGCTAGTCGCCAGTTGATCATCTTGGCAGCTAGGGAATCCTCGTCCTCGGAAGAATGACACGAGGGTGCAAACTTGCGGATATTGAGTTGGATCATCCGGAGCTGGGTCGAGAAGCCAGGTTCTAGGTCTGGATGGAAGTACTTCTCAAAGATATTCTCCACTAGCCAATGCGACATGAAGGCGCGGCCAACAGCAGTCATTTCCTGCTTGCCTATCTCTACTGCATTCTTGTTGACTACCGGGTGCAGCCATGGCGGAATAGACTTCCAATCTTTTCGGATTGAGAAGGAGAGCTGTGCTATTAGTCCATCAAGTCTGCTGAAGCGGGTTGAGTACTCGCTGTCGTCCCACGATGTGCGTGACAAGGAAAGACGTTGGTTTGCCAGAGTGTTCTGCAGCTGATGTACCTGAGTCTGCTGCTCGAAGAAGTACCTTTTTACTTTTTGATATTTCTCGCCTTGTTTGAGTCAGCCAAAATTTTGTCTTGCTCGCACACGCAGACCTACGTAAAACGTCGTGCTCCTTTGTTATCCTATCGTAGTCTTCTTCGGTCATGTCGGCGAGGGCCAATCGTGTTGGAGGCGTCGCACGACCTGTCTCCCCACCCTGTTTGTCACCTCGGTAGGGCTGGCCTTGCGAAGCTGTGGGTACAACATTAGCTCCAAATGTTGCGACGCCTGGCGACACAGGTGTTTGTCCTTGTGGCTGACCTTGTGGTGTGGGTTGTTGTAGAAGCGACGACTCTCGTGATGAGGTTGTGGACTGCTGTTGACCTCCATCAGCCACCTTGCGTACTCTACCGTTGCTTTGGCTGCTGGGTGCCATGTTGTCTTGGCTGTGATTCAGGGCTGAGGTTTTCGAGCTTGGCGAATCCGAACCCTGGGACTGCTGGCCCTGCTCTTGGTCGTATGGTTGGTACTGGTGCTGCAGCGGCGACGGTGGGGCTGGCTGCTGCTGCGAAGAGGGGGGACGCAGCTGTTGCAGGTGCTGCGAGTCGACCGGCTGGCCCTGCTGGACTATCTGCGGCACACCACGAGTCGCTTGAGGATGCTGCAATTCAGGCTGGTGCAGCGACACTGTCCCAGTAGGGTGACCCTGCTGGTGACGATACTCTTGGGCTTGCTGCGGCTGAGATTGGGGTCGGGGCGCAAACTGTTGCTGGTACTGGTTGCCCTGGGCGTGGCCGTCCTTTGGTGACTGCGACTGAGGTTGCTGGGGAGGCTGCTTGGCAGCTTGCTGAGGAGCTTGCTGGGGACCTTGCGGTTGCTGGTATTGATAGTAATTGCGCTGCTGTTGTGCGATGTCTTGACCGTGCAGCTGGACGTTGCCGAGCCGGAGGCTTGGTGCGGCTGGTGGGGCAAAGGACTGGTAAGGGTCTGAATTTTGAGACTGCTGAGCAGGCGGTTGGTAGTCCTGGTACGGCTGGTTTGGCTGCTGTTGTGGTTGCTGCGGGCCCTGGTGTTGGTTGGGGCTGTAGTGCTCTACCCCGCTCTGTTTCTGGTAGCTACCTTCGGTGCTTACCCTGTCAAGCTGCGGGCGACTGTACTGGGGCTGGTGCGCGTTTGCAGCAAACTGCGGCGGATGCGGCTGGTACTGGATGTCTTTCGGGGGCACCTCAGGCGTGCTCGGGTTCTGCTGCAGGAAGGGGTCGAGGCCCGGGCTGCCTTCGTCTTGCTCGACCGAGGTGGGCAGCAGCTGCTGGGAGCCGTGGCGCTGGTGGTATTGCTGCGACGGCGTGTCCAGGCGCGGCGCGTCCGGCTGGTGGTACTCGGCAGGGCGGCTCTCTCTGCCTCGCGTCGACTGGCGCCGTCCGATGGCGTTCTTGCTCGCCTGCTTCGCGGGGTCGTCGTCCTTGTGGCCGGTCAGTCCGGCAGCGATGCGACTGAGGCGCGACTTCTTGGGCGGCTCCTGCGCGTACACGGGGGCTGGCAGCTGCTGGGCCCCGGGGCGCGCTGGGTCGAAGGCGGGCGAGGAGTCGGGCGGGCCGGCGGGCTGCTGGTAGGCGTGCAGCTGGTCGTGCGCGCTCAGGCGGTGGCTGTGGCTCGTGCTGGTGGTGCGCTGGGGGTACGGCTGCGGTTGCGCGGGTCTGTACTGCTGCTGCTGCTGGGCGAGGCCGAGGGGCGGCTGCTGCGGGGGCTGTTGTCCAAGCTGGGCCTGCTGCCCGTTGGGACTCTGGAACTCGTTGTTCACTGTGCCAGCGCGTGCTGTCAGCCGCACGAGCTCCCACGACCATTGGATCTGCAGCCGCGCACTTACCAGAAGGCACCGGAGACGGTTGCCCAGACGAATTGTCCACAGACGTGTGCGACTTGTTCGACTTGAACCAAGGTTTGGGCATCGTGGTCGGGCGGGTGGCAGCTTGGAGCTATGCCGCGAAGCTGCACGATGGGGATGCGGGGCGAAGTACGGCAATGGCCTCCGCTAAGAATAACAGGCGATCAGCGGACACCGATGCAGCAGGCTCCAATGCAAGACGCTTCTATCCGGACTTGTGAGACATTGTTGTGATGTGGACGCGCACTGCTCAAGCAAGAGTCAAGCTTCTCAGCCGGCAGCCGCACTTGCAGAGCAGCCAGCGAATCGAGCAAACCCGCCCGTAACACGCTGTGAACGCGGCCTAGAGACCCCCGCTAGACACCGGTGCACTGCTGACAGTGCGCG
Organism: Boeremia lycopersici; assembly: GCA_022609225.1. NCBI lineage: Eukaryota > Fungi > Ascomycota > Dothideomycetes > Pleosporales > Didymellaceae > Boeremia > Boeremia lycopersici. Next base: position 106,866 of record JAGKPY010000088.1, read on the forward strand.
GCGGTGGCAGTGCCTGACGGACGCCAGCTAGACGCAAAGGATCATGCACGCATTATATTGCTCGCCCACGCCTCGACCTGCTCCGAGTCCACTTCTTCAGCTTATCGCCAACCCGGTCTGCCAGCTGCAGACACGAAGCTCTTGGGCTATGACCTAGGTTGGGGCAAGACTACTACTATGGTATCCGGCGAAAGTAGAGTCCCATGGCCAGTACACAACAGGGGGGCTGCCTCAGGCCTGCAAAATGGCTGTAGCATCTAATTACTGTCTAATCCTATATGTTTTATACTAAAAACTATAAGCCCCTAATAACTCCTACATCTGCTTTCTTCTTTATACTACCTACTAGATGTTACTACTATTAATACCCTGCTATTAATACCTCTCTTATAATAAGCGCCTTAAGGTATAGACTCTTTCTAATACTAGGTATAGCTAAGCCTAGATTTAGCGCTATCTTAGCTTTATAAAGAGATAAATTGCTACTATAATTTATAGTAATTAGGTTACTTCTAAGAGATATTTAGGCTACCTACCTAAGCTCTCTAATAATTAGATTAATAAGCTTATATTAACTATTAGAAAGTTTATTTAGATAAAGAAGAGAAGCTGTAGGTTATTTATATTATATAACTAGATAGGTTCTAGTTCTATTAAGATATAATATTATCCTCTTTTTTCTTTACCTTTACCTTCCTCTTTTCTTAAGGGTTTAGGTTTAGGTATAAGCTCTCTCTAAAGATGCTAGCTCTTATATATAGGTCTATTATAGACCTTCTATATATAAGACTACTTCTTAGAAGGGACTACTTAAGAAGCTTCTAGTAATAAGTTAGATTACCTTTAAGAAGTAGCTTAACCTACTTATAAGTATATAGGTATATAGCTAGCAAGCTTCTATAGAGCTGCTAATACTAATAGAGCTTCTAGCTCTATTAATAGACCTAGGGATACTATATTATTAGAAGTATACACCTCTTATAGTAGTTTATCTAGTATCTAGTTTTATACTCTATATAGAGTAGATAATTTACCTCTCTATCTTTTAAGTTTAGAGGTAGAATTAGGTAAGTATAGCCTAAAGTATAAAGACTTTACTATACTATTATCTTTTAATAACTGAGCTAAAGTTATTATTTATATAGTTAACACCTTCTAATACTTACTCTAACTAGACTAGCTAACTATATTATTATAAGAGTTATTTATACTACTCCTAAGCCTTAGCTTAGTAGAGTCTTCCTTATTCTCTAAGTATAGCTTATTCTAAGTAGTTATATATAGTATACTTAGTATAAGATATTTATATATTATCTAGCTTATATAAAATATTAATAAGCTTTAAAGCCTCTTTTTTAAGGATTATAAGCTACTTATTACTTCCCTTATAGAAGAGGTTCTTATTAAAGATTATATTATATATTATAATTACTTAATTAAGTTAGAGGATCTATATTTAGGATATATTTAAGGGTCTATACCCTATAAGGTGCCTAATATATCTTTAAGAAGTAACCTTAAAGGTTCTTCTATTATATCTAGCTGTATAGTCCCTATTAAGTAGGTATACTTAGCAGCTATATATATATATCCTACTCTAAATAGGTCTTAAATTAGCTAGTATACTTCTTATATACTTTAGTTAATACTATTAGAAGTATTATATAAACTATAAGTCTAATATCTTATTAGGTAACTAATAGTTATATACTAGTAAGGGACTTATATTATATAACTATGTTACTACCTCTACTACCTCTAGCTAGAGCTTCCTAGGCAGCCTTAAGCTACTTAATATCTTAATTAACTTAGTAATAACCTCTTAGCTAGCTTACTCTAGGCCCCTATTAGGCTTATAGGTGTATAATAAGGTAGGCTATATAGTAATACTCTTCTCTATAGCCTATTTAGTATACCTTATAGTACCCTACTTTAGAAGAGTAGCTATAACGTGTTTTATAAGCAAGTTAGCAACCTAAGTAAGTTAGTAACACTAAACTAGCGTACTACCTACATATAACTACTATGTAATACGTAACGCGCTTATTAAAAATTATAGTAAGCTAATCTATTCTTTAGACTTATTACTATCCTTAGAATCTACTATTTCTACCTTATAGGTATAGAAGTTATATTCTTGTTTACTATAATATTTATAGTGCTTTACACTACGCACCTTAGGCGTAGGCCCTTTACTAGTATTATACTCTCTACTCTCCCTCTTAGTAATTAAGTCTTATACTTCCCCTACTATTAGGGTCTCCTCTGTCTAAATATACTTGCGTTTTCTTAACTAACACTTTATAAGCTTATTAATTACACTTTATATATGTGCCTATCCCTTCTATAATAACACTATATTATATGCAATCTACTATACGCCTTTACTAAGCTAATTAATCTTTTTATCTAATAAGCTTAAAGAGGACCTATAATAGTTTTAAACCCTCTATTAAATAAGTATAGCCTACACTTTAA